>JAOSBN010000004.1:39931035-39948310 GCA_027563595.1 Erythroxylum suave | reverse complement strand
TTTTGTTAAAGCCATGTTCGTGAAAAGCGGCTCATTCAAATTCGGCTAATTATGTGGCTTGGGCTTTAAAACACGGGTGCTTGTGTGAGTCCCGCAGCATCTGTCAAAAATAGAACGAAAACGGTGACGTTTTGATATTGGACAAAGTAAGACAGGTTAATATTGGACAGACAATCCGGACTCATGATTTAGAGGAGCAACTTGGGGACTCGAGGTGCAGCTCCCTTGGCCAAATCGAGATGCATGTTGACTGGGGGGGAGGAAGAGTCAGTTTCAGCATTTGAATTTTGGAGTATCCTCCTCGCTGTGAAAGTACGAGAAGATACAGAGCAAAACCCAATTCCGATTTCTGATATCGCCGGCGTAGTAGATCTCTGATGATTTACTGTTCTTGTAGGATTTTCACCCATCTCATCCCTCAGTACCTCATCCACCTCCCACGCGTTCAAGGTCCGATGGTTGACAAGCTATCCCCACCCGGGTGCGGCTTGGCTGAGATGTTCTGAGTTTCCTGTGAGCAGGTCGTTCGTGACGAATCCGGTGAGGGACTGGTGCGAATTCTACTTAGGTGAGTTCCTGAACCTAAGCTAGATTGAGGTGGTACCGATTCGTAGCAATTTACTAATTCCCTTCCCTGCGGCTGCATTCTATTTGTGCTGATAGCGTGGTGGGCTGACTGCCCTCGGGAAGAATTGGGGGCAACCGTTCTGAAGGTGCTGCTGGAGAGAGGTGTCTCTTGAACTTGGGATCTATCAGCATTATGGAATGAATCACTTACCAGGTTAGATATATACTTTCCCTTTGATGCGTTTGATGAACTTTCCGCATATTAAAGCTCACAAACCACACTCTTCTGCTCAAAAGATTATGGTGGATCCTCGAGGATAAACAATCGGTATAGGTTCGCTGGATCCATTCGTACTTCCTCGAGGGCAAGTGTATTTGGGAAGTCAATGTGTCTTCTTCTCGTTCTTATTTTTTAAACCAACTAATACTTTTTAAGAATTCGGCTCAAGATGATGTTTGCTGCAAAATTGGAAATGGCGACAAAATTTCCTTTTGGTTTGATAATTGGTCTGGTCATGGCTCCATTTTCCACCTTCACAATACTGATCCTAGCCTTCTACCTTTTCCCACCTCCACCAAGCTTAACTTCTTCAACAGGGGCCTCTCCTGGAATTTCCATGATTACCTTAACTGTCTGCAACCCCATTATCCTCCTTCACCTAGCTCTTATATATTTTTCTGGAGGAATCAACCGATATACCAATTAACGAACAAGCGTACCATTGAACTGCTTCAGGTGAAGACTCCTGGAGTCTTCTCGAATAGCATCGTCTGGCATAGAAGCCTCCCTCCCAAGGCCTCCTTCCTCCGTTGGCTAACAACGAAAAACAAACTTAGCACCGCAAATCGTCTATCCTTCATGGATATAAATAGATCTTGTCCCCCCTCTTTAACACATCAAGAATTAAGGGACCACCTCTTCTTCTTCTGTTCGATGGCTCATCGAGTTTGGGAACAGGTCAAGTCCTTCTATGGCTGGGATATTTCTGAAACCTCACTATCCATTATCATCCATTGGCTGACGACACATTTATCTCTTCAAGCTGAAGGCGAGACATATGTTATTGCCACGGGACTTATGGTTCAGTCCATCCGAAAGGAAAGGAACTCGAGAAGGCTAGCCACAAGCCAACCTATTGGAACGTTAATCACTGGAACATTCAGAGGCGTCAATGAATTCCTTATATTGTAGAACCACACACCACCTGTTCACTAGCTTTCCTTGTCTGAACGTCCTAAAAAAATGGACGGTTCCTGAGTCAAAGAGTCCTCAGAGCCTCTCCTAGTCTCCGTCTCTCTCACTCTCTCTCTCTTTAGCACTAGCTCTGTTATAAATTCCAATAGTATTTTTCCCAACAGTTTCAAGGAAGCTACGTAGCCATCAAAGAGAGACTTTCAAGAACAACAACATGAAGAAGAAGAAGAAGAGAGAGAGACTTACGACAGTTATTATTCTTATTTTTTATTAAATAATTAATTAATCCGTTTTTCCTTTTCTTCCAATCTCATTTCTTTTTTCTCTCTCTTACTTCAAAGCTAATGGCCCTTATCACTCGCCTTTTGTTCCGTGTAAACCACGACCACATCCTGATCTCAACACATGGGTCAATCCACCCCTTTCGATCGTTCCACGAAGGTTCAGTGAGACTCGAGAATAATTGACTTTTCTCATTTTAAGGAATTAAAATTTTAATTTTTTAATAAAATATTTATTTTTTATTCTTAATATTTTCAGAGAAAACCGAGTTTCTAGCTAATTGGGATAAGATTGTGTACTATAAAACTTCTCTAAACTTTATATTTCGAGCAAGTTTCTTTGGCATGGTCTAATCTAAAGTTAATAAGCTTGTTATCGGGCTTCAAAGATTGAAATTTTTTTAAGGAAGCAAAGGTTATATTTCGAGTTATTTTAAAATTTTATATATACATATATGTTTAATCATGATTGATTCAAGTTTGATTAAACTAGAACTCGAGCGAGCCTTAAATTTAATTGAAATTATAAAATTTCGAGTTCTAATAGACTCCGACCCAAACCATTGCTACCTCATGATTCCAAGTAAGAAAAGGGACGGTGTCACACTAATGGAGTCGTTGTTTATTTTGAAGTAATATTGAAGTTTTACATAATACAAACTTTTTTTTGGTTAGCTCACGAGGTGTTTTAAGAAAGTCTCAATTATGAGAAGGCATATTTAAGCTATCCACATCTAAACTAATCTCTACTTATATCGGGTCAGTTCATAAAGAATAAAGTGCTGACCAAACAGATTTTTCTTTCCCAAAATTCAAACTCGACATCTCTAATTAAAAGATAAGAGTGCTGAATCACTCACGTCAACATATACAACTACACAATATAAACTTAATATAGAACCTACGGTGTATCGAAGTGATCTACAACTGACTGAGTTGTTTCTGACCACAAACCGATCTTTCTGACCTTGATAAGACACACTATATTGCGGCCTGACATGATTTGGCTTATATGTATGGAATGTAAGAAGCGAATTGTGATATCTTTCCCTGTGTCTATGTCGTCTCTTGTGACAAAAACAAAACAAGAAAATAGGAGCAAAACAACTTGAATGTGAATAGCATCCGAATCACGTCGGGTTAGGCCGGGTCAGATCGAGAAAAATTGAATCAAATTTAAGATTATGTTCAATTGGGATTTTTAAAATTTTTGTATAGACTTCAAAATTTTTAAAATTTTTTTCTACTATATCACATCATATTTTTTGAATTTAAATTTTATCTTTTAAGTCGGTAATTTATTCAAAATTTAATCAATTCAAACTCTATTTATTCACTTAAATTTTATAATTTGTAGGTCAAGTTGGATTTTCAAATCTAAAATTTATGATTTTTTAAATTTTAAGTTCAAATTTTCTTCAAACTCTAATTAGTTCGAACTTTTAGTTAGAAAATTAGAGCGAACTATCAACTCTCAACCTTTCTTTTCTTCTTATATTAAAGACAAAATTTAGTAATAATTATGCAATTTGATCGTGGGAAATTTATTAATTCCAACTGGATCACTCGAATACAATCCAAATTTTATTAAACAAATAGTATAATTTTTTAAGTAAATAAACCGCATATGCCTTGCATATACCTCTTAACAAAGACAAGTTTGGTTGGATTTATCCTCAAGCTAAAGTGGGGTATGTTGATTAGAGTTAAATTGTGGAATCTGATCATTCACAATTTTACTTGCCTAAAGTTTGGTGTCTTTCTTTGAAAATTAAAACATGATTACCAAAAAAAAAAAAAACTAAGCTCAATTTAGAATAATAAATTAAATTCATTTCATATATCAGTAGAGATAACAATTTTCGCTAGTCTAGTTTGAAGTCAACGGGTTCTGCTCGAGATGATTAGATTTCAAGTTGGCTCAAACTTTTTTTTTTTATTTTCAAGTTTCAGGTCAAGCTCAGATTTGGGTTACAATGCGATCTAATGATCATCATTGTCATCATTACTCGATCCAAAATCTCGCAACAAAGTGGGGTCTAAAGAGGTCTGATAATATGCAACCTTACTCTTATAGAATAGAGAGGCTGTTTCCAGTAGATCCACGTGCTATTATGACATGAAGAAGAAAAAATAGTATATAAAAATAAAAGAGTAATACAAGTTAAAAGAGTAAATAAATAAAACTAAAATAAATAAATAAATAAATGCATAAAAACAAATAAATAATAATACTAGTGATAATAATAATAAATACTTAATAATAATTAAATAAGTAAATAAATAAATAGAACCAAAGAAGATATGAAACAAGAACTAAACAGAAAAATAAAATAACAATAAAAGGTAAGAAACTTCTCTATTTGGCTATTCAATAGATGGAGAAAAGATTGTTGTTATCAAGGATGATGCTGAGCAAACCATGGTGTTGTATAGAACTCTAAAACAGAGAGCGATGATGATCCATCAAATAAACCTTTCAACCACTCAAAAGACGATTTGGTCACACCTCCTTTGGCCAGTTTAGATAACGGACGCCACAAATCAGCCCCCATGATAGCCCCAATCTCCAATGATCAAATGTGTTACATAAAATGATATCATTTTAAGCATAATGATATTTTTAATTTAAAATTTTAAAAAAATTGGATTTAACTTAAACTAAGCATGAGCGCAATCTCACACTCGATTAATTTTGAACTGAACCTAAGCTCGAACATAAATTTTTGGGTTTGGTCAGACCCGCGGCCAAATGCCAAGCCTATACAAAAGTGTATTAATACTAAATATTAAAGTATAATAGCAATTTGAAACACAAGTGATTTAATTATCATTCTCATCCTTAAAGTTTTGCCCTTTTGATAAAACAATCATTAATTATCATTGTTAATGGTTTACCGAGTCCCTTCTTATCTTATATACATATAGCGAGAGAGAGAGAGAGAGTGGACCAACTTATCTTGAATTAATCTATCTATCTTATTATACGATTATATTACTTGCCCTGATAATAATTGACATAAACAGTGCAAGTTATGAAAATTTACACTGTTTTCGAGTACGTCCCAACTACAAGATACAATTATTCTATGAAAGTTTATCCCAAGCAAAAGCAAATTGGCCCAGAATCGTTTGATAAGATAACTCAGTCCGGCCGGAACAAAATCTTCTGTTCTAACATACCCTATTCTTTCTGTCCCATAATATATTTACTGGGTAATCGCACCTGCGACAGCTTCTCCGACACCTGCGGCAACAGAAGAACTGATCCCGTCCTGGACGGTACGGTCAGCTCTGATCTCATCAAGAACCACCACCAGAGCCACTATGAAGGCGTAATCAATGTTAGGATACACAGTAACCGCCAAGTGTTCCCTATCCAACAAATGTCTCTCGGACATCTGCAGTTCCGTAAACCACAACCTATTCATCATTATACATTTAAAAAAAATATGAAACTCCTTATAATTTGATAAAGTTTAAAAGAATTTTTTAATTTTCCAAAATAATTTTTTTATTAAAAATAACACATATGACTCAATCAAATGTTATTAATATTTAACCTAACTCAAACTAATTAAAATCTATTCAAATCAAGAACTTAATATAATTATAATATATTATTAATTTAAGTTAAGTTTAGTTACTTCGGCTTAAATTTAAGAGATGAGTTGATTATCATTTAATAACTAATTACTTAATAGAGAGATTTTTTAATTTTTAAATATAGTATGTGAGTTTTTAGTTTCTGTTTTTAATTTTGGTTTCTTTCACTTTTCAAAATTTATGAAAACTAGAAATATTAGTTTTTGTTTTCATGTTTCTGTCATTTCATAATCAGAATTACTATTAACTAAATACGTATTATTATAATTATTTAATAAATTAATTATTAATAAGAATAGTTTAAAGTAATATTATTTATTTAATTAAAATTAATTATTAATTTAAATATTAATTATTTAATTTCATTTAATTTTTATTAAATTAAAAAATAAATTAAATAATTATTAATAAATTAATTAAAATTTAAATAAAAATTTTAAATAAAATTTGATTTAATAAATAAAATAAATTCAAAATAAATATTAAACATTAAATTATTTATTTTAATAAAATAAAATTATTTTATTGATAATTTATTAATAAATATTATATAAGAGATTAAAATAAAAAATTAATTAAAAGTAATTTCTCTTTATGTTTTATTTAATATAGTAATAAAATGTAACTATTCTAATATTAATAATTAATTAGTTTTTTTCATTTTAAATAACGAGAAAAGTTAAAAAGCCTAGCTGAAAAATAAAAGTGGAATCAAACAACACGTGACAAAAAGAATTTATTATAGAGATTTTCAGTAAATTTACAGATTAAGGAGTTTTTAAAAAATTAGTTTGAATCATATTTAAAATTAAAATTAAAATATATTTTTAATTGAAATTTTATAAAAATAAATTTTTTAAAAATTTAAAATTTTTCTAAAATTAGTCTTTTATATCTAAAAGGAAGGGAGTGAGTGTTCTTTTGTATCAGATAACTTACTTGAGCAACGATGATGTTGGACTCACCGTCTCCAAGGTAGATAGTGCATGATCTCACCTCCCAGCTACCTTTGACCTTAAAATCAGGGAGACTCTCCGATGTCGTGTTAGAGGCCAAAAACACGTCTAATTGAGTCGTGGATTGCCTCGTTGACGATTTCTTGACGCTAAAAAGCAAATCTTTCTCGTCTGTGCTCTCTCCCCTGAACACTTGCCACCTCCTGTGGATGGTCTTTATCTGAAATGGAAGAACGAAAGACTACGGTTTAGTATTCCTGGTGTTTTCTGAAAGTCAAATGATGATCTAATCCTGATCTTAACAAACCTTCTGCTTGAGAGTAACGAGGATGTTACCGGCGGCGTCTTTTAAGTGCCGGCGATCATGGATGCTCATAAACTTACTTTTGACGCTGAAAATGAGTGTACCGTTAACGTCAGTGACCCTGAAATCATTTTCTCCGAGTGTCAGGTTCTTGGAGGCAATCGTGAGGTCAACAGGGTATTGTGTCAGGAACTGTGGTCCAATCACCACTACTGGTTTCTCCAATGGATGGTGCACAGTCATTGCAGGAACAGGGTTGCTTGCTTGGCCGGCCATGCTCAAAAGAGAAAATAAGAAAACAGTGAACCTAACAAACAGATTCAGAGAGCAAGATTGGTTTTGTATTGGCAAGTGAGTGGGAGTTTGGCTTGGTCTGTTGTGTGAAACGAAAGCATGTTGCTACCACTGAATGGGGTTTTTTTTTTCTTCAGACATGTAATGACTTCGCGGTACTAACTCAGAAGAAAACAAGCCATTGTCATTGTGCGCTTAATTTATGGCCATACATAGCGATGATAAGAAGGTCCGAATTCGACCCGATTTGATTCAATCCGAAATTAAATCTACCAAAATTTATATCAAGTTTAAGTTTAATTTAATAATTTTGTAAGATTTAAGATTTGGTCTTTGAGGCTCTGAATTTGACCAAATTCAAATCTAATATCCTAATTTGAAACTTAATCGAACTCAAACTTAATCTCAAACTCACTAACTCGAACACGATCAAATTTTATGTTTAAGTCAATTCAAGTCGGAACCATTCGTATCCATTAAGGACCACATGTCACATCTAATCCCATCTTTTTTCTTATCCTAAAAGTCTTGGTTTTCATAATTACGTTATTTTTATTAATTAATTCTTAAATTATTGAATCAAATGATTTCATTTTGTTCAAACGGAACCGTTTGCAGAAAAATCAAACTAAACAGCCTCTAACAAATTAACACACGCAAGCTAATAATGAGCCCCACACTTTCTTTTCAGTATCTTGTTGTGATGCTTTTGAAGAAGTCGGAAAGAATTCCTATCAAAATCGTCCAACCTGACAACTAATTTAATACATCACAAGTAAGTTGGTGTTACATGTCAAAATAAATAAAATATTTACGTATTTTTCAGTATTGTCATTTTTTTTGGTTGCTTACGAAATGTTTTAGGCAAGTCCCAATTATAGAAAAGTGTCTTTAAGCTATCTATATTTAGATTAATCTCCGCTCAAGATAGGTAGGTCCCTTGCAGGAGACAAAGCTCTGACCTCAAATTTTAAACAGCTACATACATGAGGAGGGTTTGAATCCACGACCTCACTTAAATAAGTAGAACTCCTTACCAACTCACCTGAACCATAAGGTTTTAGTATTAACGGTAGATATCGGAAAGAAGCAGCAGTAGCTACCGGCGAAGCACTTGATGCTACAGGGTATGCATTGGGGATTGCGTTCGCAGGCTTTAGCATCCGAAAGGCATTTGATCAATGAATTGGAAAAATCCGCTATTGAATTTGCTTCTGGCATGAAGGCTCAATTTTTCAACTGAAATAACTACGCTATCTTGTCGATTTCTTGTTGCTGCAATTTTAGTAGAAACTTTGTTAATTTTTGTGGGTAATCGAATAGTTAACTTGGTCGTTTAAGAAGAATATTGAATAATGGTTAAAAAGTAAACACAATTATTATTCAAAAATAAAATACAATAATTTTAATCACGTAAAATTAAAAGGTCAAGAAATAGTGACTTGTCGCCCATTTGCAATTTCTTTTCTATATTTTGTTGTGATTAAAGTTTTTTGCTAGCCTTGCCTTTGAAAAGCATTGTAGTTTGTGCTACCTTCTTCTTGCTTTTTCTAATTGGCCAAGAGTAAACTCCTGTAATTCGGCCTACAAATCATTCGTCTGATTCAAGGACATGAGATAATACAGGCGTTCTTTGTGATAGCCATAAATCTGGAGAGTGAGGCCAAAAAGAGATTGGGTGAGGTGGCTCTTGTGGCGCTGATTCAAGGACATGAGATAATACACGCGTTCTTTATAATGACGGACAGGAAGGTAAATAGACTCCTTGCCTTTGTAAACACGAGTTTTTCTACTCCTTTATCATAAATTATTAGCAACTTATCTTGTCCCTGGGTATATGGCTATTAAACTGTAATCTTATTTATTACTAAAATAATACATATCTTACTTTAATTTATAAATTAATTTAATAATTATTAATAAATAGAATTAATTTTAAAAATATATAAAATAAATATTAGTTTATAAATAAGCATTTTAAAATTATTTCTTTGTAAAATAAAATATTTTGATTAATATTTATGAATAAATATTATATAAAAGATTCAAATAAATTTAAATAAAATAATTTATTTTTAAGTTTAATTTAATGTATAATTATTATTAATAATAAAAATATTACAAATCCCGTCGCAAAGCTCGATGTTACGTGGGTCCCAACCCCATCATCCATCACCCGATTCTTCAAAATTGCCTCCTTTATTTGACCATACGAGGCCAATTGTGACGTAGTTTCTATCATTGCAGGGTTCATAGTTGTGTTGTAATTTTGAGTCTTTCATTGATGTGACTTGTACATCAAGATAATGTTTGGATTATTATGTTGGAGTTTAGCTGCTAAGTTAAATTGTTTAGAATTTGGATTTCTCCAAAATTTTGCCTTATCCATCTTGTTGGTTTCTTCTTTACAGTGGGTTATATAGTGGGTCGGGTAATAAGTTACATGAATTATAGAGCAACGGTTGATTTTTCATATTGAAACAACAGAAAAGAATATTCTATAAAGTTTTTAAGTTTTTTGTTATTTCTTTTGCAGTTCATCATCAGATGGTGATGACTAAGGAGGAATGGGATGTCCGAACATGAAATCCATCTTATTGGCCTATTTCATCTTATGACTCCCATCATTAAACAACCCCAATTTATTTTTTGGATCGATCCAACTCTACACAATCAATGGCACCATTATATGATGCACCCCTTCCAGCCTCCATCTTCATGTTCATAACCTTGTTCTTTATCACGTCCACCAATTTTGATGCGACCACTGCCACAAATCCCGTAGCAAAGCACGTTGTTACGTGGACCCAAACCCATCAGCCATCACCGAATTCTTCAAAATCGCCTCCTTTGTATGATCATACGAGGCCAACTGTGATGTAATTATTATCACCTTCAATGAACACCTACGGCACAAACTTGTTATACCTTCCTCTTTCAACATCTTCATAATAGCATCAATAACGCCGTTGTAGTTATGACGTGAGGGAAGTGGCAGCCGGCTGTTGGCCTGCATCCTCACCATTGCCATGTTCGCAGGGTTCGCAACTGCGGCTTCGATCCCACCAACAATTATTTCATCAATGATTTGTTGGCATAAATGCTAGCTTCTTTTTACCTACATTAAAGAGAATTTGTTGGCATGGTTCGTAAGATTTTCATTTATGCTAAAGAGGAGGTTCGAAAGATGAACCCACAAGCCTTAAATTTAAAATGCAATGGCAACTTGCCAGAGTCAAATGATATGGACACAATTGAAGTGAAATATCAACCACTACCTTCTGGATATACTCTAGAAGATAGATAGGTGAGTTTATAGGTTGGTTTATTTGCTAAATATGCTAATTCATCTTGCACATTTTGGTCAGACAGTTTAACTAATGGAATGACTTTTGTTTAACTATCCTATGGGTGATAGCTTATGTTTCTGTCTTCTTTTGCCAGGAAGTTGAAGGTAGACGACCGGAGGTTATTTGATATACTGCGGGTATAATACCAAATCAAGATGGTTGAGTTTGCTACTGTTTCATAAATGCATGGCACAAATTAATAGATTCAATTTTGAAGAATCTTATTTAGTTTTATACTGGTTCTTATTATATGCATTCCACTATAGAAATTTCATAATATTCATTTACATATTTCATCTATTTATCTTTTTAATTTATTCATCCATTTATCTTTTTAATACATTCGTTATTATACATTTCCAAATTTTTAAAATTTAAAAATGATGAATTTTAATTTACTTATTTTTTTAATCCATTCAAAATAATCCAACTATTATATTGCGACCTCTTTTCTTTAACAAAATTTTATCCACCAATCAACAATTATATTTTTCCTCAAAATTTTAAATTACACAATATTCATTTATACATCTATAACCATAAATAACATAAAATCTCGCTGTTGGAATTTGAGTTTTAGGCTTGAGATTTCAACTTTAGATTGTTGAAATTTTTGGTTGCTATAGCTACAAATTTAGGGATTGAATGTCAGAAATCTAGTATAGAATTTTAATGTTTTGGTTGATGGAAATTCAAGCTAGAGTTGTTGGAATTTTTGTAAGATTAACGAAGGGTAAAGAACTAAGAATCACTACGGTGTCTAAAAATCACTGGATTATTAATTTTTGCTTTCTACTTCTATTAACCCAATTTAAATATTCAATTTATATATTTTTTCCTCGCTTATAAAAATTTGTCAATAATCATGCACTTCTAATTTTTACATCAAAATTTTAGCTTTAACAAAATAAAACCTATATATACAGTGGGCATTAATCTTTATGTCTGGAGCGGTTCACACAAATCAAAGGAAGTGGTCTTCTGTTCTAAAATACCCTACTCTCTCTGTTCTCACAAAATATCATTCACCCAATTTTAATTTACCTTTTGTAATAAATGGACGGGATCAACTTTGTAGCAACTGGTTAATCACACCTGAGGCGGACTGGATAATCGCATCTGCGGCGGACTGGATAATCACACCTGCGGCGGACTGGGTGATCACACCTGCGGCAGCAGAAGATATGTTCCCGGCCTGGCCGGTACGATCAGCTCTGATCTTATAAAGAATCACCCCCAGAGCCACCATGAAGGCGTAATCAATGTTAGGATACACTTTAACCACAAAGTAGTCTTGTTTCTTGAACATCTGCAGTCCCATGAACCACAACCCGCTAATAATTATACATTAAAAAACATATGAAACTCCTTATAATTTGATAAAGTTTAAAATTTTTTAATTATGATTTCTTTCACTTTTCAAAATTTACAAATATCACAACTATTAGTTTATTACAGTCAACTAAATATTAATTATTAATAAGAATCATGAATAGTTTAATAGTTTACTCATAATGGAAGGAAGGGAGTGAGGGTTCTTTAGGGTCTGATAACTTACTTCTGCAACGATGATGTTGGACTCACCAAGGTAGATAATGTATGATCTCATCTCCCAGTTACCTTTGACCTTAAAATCAGGGACACTCTCCGATGTCATGTTAGAGGCCAAAAACACGTCTAATTGAGTCGCGGATTGCATCATTGACGATTTCTTGACGCTAAAAAGCAAATCCTTCTCGTCTGTGCTCGCTCCCCTGAACACTTGCCACCTCCCGTGCACGGTCCTTATCTGAAATGGAAGAACAAAAGACTACGGTTATGTATTCCTGGTGTTTTTTGAAAGTCAAATGATGATCTAATCCTGATCTTAACAAACCTTCTTCCTGAGAGTGACGAGGATGTTACCGGCGGCGTCTTTTAAGTGCCGGCCATGATGAATGCTCACAGACTTCTTTTTGACGCTGAAAATGGGTATACCCATAACGTCAGTGACGGCGAAACCATTTTCTCCGCGAGTCAGGACCTCGGAGGCAATCGTGAGGTCAACAGGGTATTGTGTCAGGAACTGTGGTCCAATCACCACTACTGGTCTCTCCAACGGATGGTGCACAGTCATTGCAGGAACAGGGTTGCTTGCTTGGCCGGCCATGTTCAAACGAGAAGATCAAAAAACAGTGAAACTAACAAACAGATTCAGAGATCAGGATTGGTTTTGTATTGGCAAGTGAGTGAGAGTATGGGTTGGTAATATATACAGGACAGGACAGCCAAGGCGACGACTTGTTCGCATGTTCTGCGCCTTTCACCCAATGGGTTTTTTTGGTCAGTAATCGTACGCGGTACTGAGAAGAAAACAAGCCATTGTTACCGTGCGCTTAATGTGTTGAGCAGAAAAGTACGCGCGGTGCTTCACTTGTTTGAAGTGTCCAAGCTCCTTTCACTTCAAGCCGGGACCACTGGTAACCATTAAGGACAACATGTCACATCTAATCCCATCTCTTTTTTCTTATTCTAAAAGTCTTGGTTTTCATACTTATTGTTATAAAAATTAGATCCAAATAACAATTCCAGTAAAGGTTCCCGCAAAGGTACTAATTAATTAACCTACTAGAAATTTAGATACTAAAATGTTAGAGTGATGTTAAGTAAATGTAAACAATGTAAGAGAGAGAGAAAGAGAAAGAGCATTCTTTCAATGTATTTTATATATCTTCTTCATTCATAATCATGCTTATTTATAGGCAAATGAGTTAGGCTTACATTAATTTCTAGCCATAACTTTTTGCTTGACCTAACATAATTAGGTGGCAAACATAATTATGTGGCAAACATAATTATGTGGCAAGCATAGGATTATTGTCATCCACCATAAATAGTGGATTAGTTGTAAACCACTATTATAAACCACCATTTACAACACTTATGTTATTTTTATTAGTTAATTCTTTAATCATTGAATGAAACGATTTCATTTTGTTCAAACAGAATCGGTAATAGAAATCTCCTTCCCCTTCACCTTGTCCTGTTCCGAACCTAGATAGGCCTCCCTTTACTTCTACTTCAACTCTTGAAACAAAACCATAGTCACAGACTAGAACAAGAACTTGAACTCAATCCAAAGTGAATATTAGAACATATCCATCCACTGTGAAAAATAATAAAAAATTTCTCTACATATTTTCTATAAACATCTCTTATTCTAGTGGCATTTCATCAAATACATTACCAGCCACATCACTCAAGATAACCAAAAAAAACAAAAATGACGAATATCTATAGAGAGGTTACTTGCAAATCTGCGAGATGTTGCCACGATAATGAGTGAGTGTGTTCTCGAGGAAGAAGAATAGAGAAGTGAAATAAGTAATCGAGGATAAAGGGAGATGGAGGTAGGCAGGAGGTTGACGGAGGGGACGAAGGCTACGCTAACGTGCAATGGTGTAAGGGGGGGAGAGGGAGGCATAGCACAGCGGTAGCTGAGTGGGTGGGGTGGGCACCTCGTGTGTTGTTTCATTATAGACAAAATGACGTCGTTTTTTCTTGCAAGAAAACGACATCATTTTGTCTCATATTTTAATTAACTCTTCGATTGCAAGATGACGTTTTACCCTTAAAACAAAACAATGTCACTTTATCGGTGCAGAATAATATAAGGATGAGCAAAACAAAGTCTTTTTGCTCTTGGCTCGTGATCCGTGGCCTGTCCGTTGGCTAGGAACAAAACGACGTTGTTTTGCACGACGTTGTTTTGTCTCACATTTTAATTAACTTTGTGGTTGGAAAAAAACGTCATTTTACTCTTAAGGCAAAACGACAACGCTTTATCAGTGTAGAATAATATAAAGATGAGCAAAATGACGTCTAATAATATAAAGATAAGCAAAATGATGTCATTTTGCTCCTGGTCAGCAGACGGGCCACGAGCCAGGCTACTCTGCACGGGCCATAGCCTGGCCAGTCCACTATGAAAAATAATAAAAAATTTCTCTACATATTTTCTATAAACATCTCTTATTCTAGTGGCATTTCATCAAATACATTACCAGCAACATCACTGAAGATAACCAAAAAAACAAAAATGACGAATATCTATAGAGTGGTTACTTGCAAATCTGCGAGATGTTGCCACGATAATGAGCGAGTGAGTTCTCGAGGAAGAAGAATAGAGAAGTGAAATAAATAATCGAGGACAAAGGGAGATGGAGGCAGGCAAGAGGTTGACGGAGGGGACGAAGGCTACGCTAACGTGCGATGGTGCAAGGGAGAGAGAGGGAGGCAAAACGCAGCGGCAGCTGAGTGGGTGAGGTGGGCACCTCGTGTGTTGTTTCATTAGAGACAAAACGACGCCATTTTTTCTTGCAAGAAAACGGCATCATTTTGTCTCATATTTTAATTAACTCTCCGGTTGCAAGATGACGTTTTACTCTTAAAACAAATCAGCGTCACTTTATCAATGCAGAATAATAAAAGGATGAGCAAAACGAAATCGTTTTGCTCTTGGCTCGTGATCCGTAGCCCGTCCGTTGGCTAGGAACAAAACAACATCGTTTTGCATGATGTTGTTTTGTCTCGCATTTTAATTAACTTTGTGGTTGGAAAAAGACGTCATTTTACTCTTAAGGCAAAACGACGACGCTTTATCAGTGTAGAATAATATAAAGATGAGCAAAATGACGTCTGATAATATAAAGATGAGCAAAATGATGTCATTTTGCTCCTGGCCAGTAGACGGGCCACGAGCCAGGCTACTCTGCACAGGCCATAGCCCGGCCAGTCCACAACAGTCACAACCTGCGGCTTGCAATTCACAAGCCGTGGTCCGATCAAACTTGATCAAATCAGTTAACCACAAGTCAGACTAGGTCAGGCCAATTTTGTCATTCCTAAGTCTATCAAAAGCAAAAGCAACTTGGCACGGAATCTTGAGTAGTCCACACAAATCAAAGGAAATGGTCTTTTATTACAAATTTCGTTTGATTTAATTATCATTCTCATCCTTAAAGTTTTGCCCTTAAGATAAAACAATCATTAATTATCATTGTTAATGGTTTACCAAATCCCTTCTTATCTTGTATATATATACAGAGAGAGAGAAGGACCATCTTATCTTAAATTCATCTATCTTATTATAGATTATATTATTTGCCCTGATGATGATGAGAATGCACAAGTTCACATCACACTACATTACCACCAATTGGCATAAACAGTGAAAATTACGCAAGTCGTTGGCTTAAAAGCGTGTTCTTTTTGACTATAAAGCATTTTGACTCGAAACCATTACATTCCTATCAATGTCTACTTCAACAACCCCCACGTGTCACTTTCTCTTCCTTATAAAACAAGTATACATGTGTAGATAATTGGAATTTTTTAAAATGTTTTTTTAACAAAGTAAGTATTTGTTGAAATTTCTCACAAGTCAGTCAACTCTCGTCATGGTTTCAATGGATTCAATAGCGCGTTCACTAGGCTCGATCCCAGGCTCATTACCTAAGTTTGAGCACGATTGAACTTATGTAGCTCAAAACTTGATCAAATTTGATTAAATATATATAATTAAAAATGTCAAAATGATATTGTGATATTTATAAGAATATGATCAAGGTAGGTCAGACTAAACCCGAGTTGCCCGAGTGCAAGACTAATCTGAGGTTCGTTTTTTAAGAAAAGGACCCGAGAGGCCGAGACCCTGTTAGCCCAAAATAGGCACATTAACTTTAGATTAGGCTGGTTTAAGTAGCCGAATCTAATTCTAATTGTCAATCTCTACTTTTTATCCTTTTTGAGTTCGTCCGACATGAAATAATTATTCTACAAAAGTTTATCGAAAGCAAAAGCAACTATGCACATAATTTTTGTAGAATTAAGTGTCTAAAATTTAAATTCTTATAAAAATATTTAATGAAATATTAAAATATACAATATTTATATTTTTAGAATTTTTTAAAAATCTTTTTTTATAAGTGATTTTACACTTAAATAGTTGATACTAAATAACTAATTTTACCAAACATCTCTAACAAATAACTAATAGAATCTACTGATTAAATCAACTGATATTAATAAATCAGCTATAAATCAACTAACCGCCAATATAATAAGCTAATTATCAAACAACACTTTGTGCCAAAAGTAGCCTTTCATTACAAATTTCGTTTGATATGATAATTGGGTCCGGTCGAAACAAAATCTTCTATTCTAACATACCCTATTCCTTTTGTCTCGTAATATATCATCCACCTAATTTTGATTTACTTTTTGTGATATATAGATGGACGGGATCAATTTTAGAACTGGGCGGACTGGGTAATCACATCTGCGGCAACGGAAGAACTGATCCCGTCCTGGATGGTACAATCAGCTCCGATCTCATCAAGAACCACCACCAGAGCTACTATGAAGGCGAAATCAATGTTATGATACACTGTAACGGCTAACTTGGCTCTATCCAGCAAATGTCTCTCGGACATCTGCGGTCCCATAAACCACAACCCATTAGTTATAATACATTAAAAAAATATGAAACTAGTTAAAATCTATTCAAATCAATAATTTAATATAATTATGATATATTATTAATATAATTTAAGTTTAATTATTACGATTTAAATTGAAGAGATGAGTTGATATCATGTTAATAATTAATTAGTCAATAGAGAAATGATTTTATTTATATTTTAATTTTTAAATGTATTATTTAAGGTTTTAATTTATGTTTT
>JAOSBN010000004.1:39893272-39926246 GCA_027563595.1 Erythroxylum suave | reverse complement strand
GTTCAAGCCTTCCATCACTAAATGTAACCACGTATAAGTGACATGAATCATAACAATTTTTGCAAAGTATTAAATGGCAAACATGGATCAAAATAAACATAAGACAACTCAATCAGTCTATAAAAAAAACATAATCAATTTTTAAGATTTAACAAACCCTACTATTCACTTTTCTTTCCTCACTCTTTGTTTTTCCCTCACTATTTACTCATTATTTACTGATTAAACAAATTAATATTTTGCCCATTATACTATTCAATCTTCTAACACTTTCTTTTATTTTAAAAAATTATTTATGACGAGGGCAAAATACATAAAAAATTATTTTTCCATATTACTGACTAATCTCCAACTTCAAGGCATGGTACTCAGTATAATAACAATAGACGCAGAAATTATGGCAATCTAAATCCAGTATTCACTTGAAACATGTCATTACTATATCCTCATGTCACTCACTATTCATTTGATATATGTTGTTACTGAATACGCATAAGTATGTCCCTCTCTTCATCTTCAGCCTTCAACAACCATCTTAGATATGTCATTACTCACTCACTCACGTCACTGTGTGCTTCTCTCAACTATACTCACTTCACTCATGTGATCACCGTGTGCTTCTTCTCTTCCCAGCTATTTTCACCATGTGTTTCTTTTTTTTCCTACTATGCTCACTTCACTCACGTCACTGTGTGCTTCTTCTCTCCCAACTATACTCACTCACTCACAACTTCTTCTCTTCCAGCTATACACATATCACCGTGTGCTTCTTCTCTCGTAACTATACTCACTTCACTCACGTGATCATAGTGCGCTTCTTCTCTTCCCAGCTATCGTCACTGTGTGCATGCAGGGTTTCTCACGTCACTCACGTCACTGAGTGCATGCAGGGTTTCTCACCGTGTTCTTTAAATTATCGTGTCTCCATTGGCTTATGACAGAAGTTGTAACTGAGAACTTTCCTAGCCCCTGAAAAGCTTCTTGGTTTTGTGGCAAGACAGCATGAGTGACAAACAATACATGCTTTTGTTTTGTCCCCCGACTAAATTAAAATGCTTCCATGTGGGGTAAAATGCAAGCGTGTTTGTTTGTCCGGATGGTATTAGAATCTCGCTCTCCTTCTTCTTCTTCTTCTTCTTCCTAAACCAACCCAAAAGCTTTCTTTTCTTTAAGTAATAGTTGTTCACAACTTAGTTCAAGATGATCATCGTTCGGGATTTTGGGTCTTTCTATATCAGTCCAACCCAACCTTACTCTTGTAAATTGGTTTATTCAGTTCACTTGTATACAACTGTTTTCATTCATCTCTCTGATTCTTGATTTTTGTTTTCTTTTTTACCATTTTCTGCCTTTTGCTTCATCTTTCTACTCTTCCCTCTCGATCTCCGTCATTATCGTATGTGCATAGACCTAGATTAAGATCTCATCTATTGTCTTGAGCATGCTACTATTATGTTGTTCTCACTTCTTTTTGATTTGTACACACATAAAATGACTCATATCTACCACCTTCACCGTTGTTTTTAGTTGCCGTCGGGTTTGTTCTTTGCTTCATTATATGATTACTCCTAACTTAGATGCTTCAATTTCTATCTTTCACATAAAATAACGTCCTTAGAGAATCCTATAGTACATCATCACATTCTTTCGAGTCCTTAATCTTTCTTTCTTCAAACCTTAAAACTATGTCTTTAATGGTCTACTGTGCTCTTTATGCAGGCTGATGCCATGAAGATCCACCCGAGGTTGCTTCATCTTTTTGTCTACTGTAGATAGAATAGGTAGTGGTGGTAAAACCACCTTCTTTTTGCTTGTTAGTGGTGGTAACAAGAGAAAGTTGATTGTGGCGTGGTGGTCGGGTTTGACTGAAGTATAAAGAGAGAGAGAGAAGAGAGTTTATACATACATACATACATACATACATACATACATATATATATATATATATGTACATATATATATATACTTATGTTTGGTTCAAGAAGAGTTATTGAGTCCTTGAAACTTACTCTGCTTGCCCTTATTTCTTTATGCTTTCTCTCTCTAAACTTAGTCCTCAAAAATTCCAATAGTACAGTGTTTAAGTTCTTCGTATGATAGATAGATAACAACAACACTATCATCTACGTCTCTTCCCAAAAACTAGCTTGTCACTTTACGACTCATCACCCGTCCTATTTCCATGCAAATATACTCTCTCTTTTTCTGTCATCAACACACACACACACAAAGTGTTCACAACGGCGAGTTCATACACAAAAGCAGCAGCAGTGGAGATAATAAAAGAGATATGAAAGCAAAAAGCAGAAATCGTAGAAATAGAAAATAACAGGGTAACAAGTAACGAAAACAAACATAAACCTGGACAGAAAAAGAAAAATCATAGCAAACCTGAAGATGGAGAAGAGTCGGCGACGCAAAAACAACTTTGGGTTAAAAAAACCTGTTTTAAAATCATCTGAAAACGTCTTTTTTACGTTTTCATAATCTCATTGCATTTTTTATTTTTGGAAACCAGAAACAGTAATAACGCTGGCCAAACATGTTTTAATAAATAGTTTATTTTTTTACAAAAACCAAAATGAAAAACGGTTAACAAAAACAGAACCAAATAGGGCCTAAAATTTTGATCTGAAAATTCCATGAGTTTTCTTAACTATTATAGATAGTTTTTGACAAAGTTGTCTTCATGGAAGTTATAGATCTTTCTTTAAACTTTCCATTAATATAAAGTATGGAATTTTTAGACATTGGAGTAGAGAGATATGACCATTAGAAGTTTGTGATGCTGCATGGGATGGATATTCGGGACAGTTACATTATTTTGAAATTTTGGCCCTTATAGAGGCAAAATTTGTTTTCTAAATCTTCATAGAAGTTGTAGTCTAAAAGTCCTCTTTGAAACGGTCCTTTAATGACCTTAATCCGACATTTGTAGTAAAAGTTATGCCCATTTTATCAATTCAGGTCGGAAGGAGAAATGGAGGAAGGGAGAAGTCGCAATCACGACTGCGCATTTTTCGCGAAAGTCGTGATCGCAATTTCACCCCAATCTAAACATATTCCACTCTTTTGACCATAACTTTTTCGTCCGACCTCCAAATGACCTGATTTTTTAAAGCATTGCATTCATAAAACATTCCTCTCTCTCTCCATAAAAATGTATAGCTTTTGGTTTTGACTCGAAAAAGATTGATCGAATCAAAGTAAGGGTATCGATTGGAAGAGCATGAATTGGATATTTTACTGAACATGTTCCAGTATTTTGATGATATCTTGATCTGTAGGTTTCTAAATGAGATTATTTTTAATTTTTAGTAAACTAGAGAAATAGGAATACAAATCATATGAAGAAGTCAAATTGTGATTCAGTCTTTAAGATGTTTAATTTCTGGATGGAAGTAGGGTATAGCATACTGTTTTTGAATATGAACAGCCCGAAAATTTTTATGGCATATCTTCCAAATTACTTAACCAAATTGAGTGATTTTGGTGTCAATAGAAACATAAGACATACAGGAACACTTTTCTAGAAGATAGTACAACCAAATTACATCATTTGCACCTTCTGATTGAACGTGAACAGTAGACCTGAAAGTGTGTTTTGGAAAAATCTGAAATGATTCAATGAGAAATGAATTGTTAATTTAATGTTGTTAGTGAGGCATAAACCTAAGTAGAAATTATACTTAGATTAGTTTTGATATGAGAATGATTTTGTAATGAAATTGATGGGAAGATACTCGGGATTGTCATGAACATGCATTGTACATAATTTATCTCATACATGTGCATCATTAAACACTCATAATTTTGCAAATTACAATATATGTGTATGGTGTTTGATATAGAGGAGCAACTGGATGTTGCCGGAACTTCCAAGCAATATCTTTTGGAGCAACTTGTGAGTAACCTAGACGGTCTCACTTAATTACTTGTTTGCTTAATTTTTGATTGAAATGATTGAATGAATGTGGCTTGATTGTTGGTTCCGAATAAAAGGTCCGATGACTGTGAAATGTGAAATGGATATTGAAGTGCTAATTGTATGTGAATGAGAAGAACTAATTATTTTCTTGAATTGATTGAGTGATTATAAGATGCATTACATACATGAATGCATGATCAGATAAAGAGAGTTGTGACCTGAGTAGCCGCTGAAAACAAGCTCAAAGCTCTGAATGTGATTAAGAACCAAAGGCTTACTATATAAAATGAGCCCTGTCTCCCCAACAGATAAGGGATAGTATAAATGAGCCCAATATCTACAATGGATGCGGGACAGTTTAGGCACTCAGTCACAACAATGTAATAAATAGAAAAGAGTCACTTGTGCATTCCATATGTTTTTTATTAAGATGTTTGATTGATTAAAATGCGAAAAAAATTGCCTATGCTTAAGTGAAAATGTGATACTGATGTAAAGTACAATTTTGTGAAATATATGTTATGTGAAATGATGTGTTGCATGAATTGAGTTAACCATCGATGATGGTTACCTCATTGAGTTCGCAAAACTCACCAAAATTGTAACGTTGTCTTTTCAGAACCGAGAGATGACTTTAGCTACTGAGAGGCTCTACCAGCCGTGTAGATTGTGATTTTGGGTAAGAGATCGAACCGAGAGATGAATGTATTGATCGAACGTAGCTCGCCTTTATCATAGGATACGTATCGGAATGACCTCCAGGTGTCCCGGTGTGTACCCTGAGGTAAGGAGGCGCTACATCAAGTAGGTTTTCAATAATTCTAACTTTCAAAAACTTCTCTCAACTAATGCTATAGTCATAGGTATAGTCAATGGAATTTGATAAGCAATTAAAACATTTGGATAACAATCTGCAGCTTTAACAAATTCTAAAATTTCAATCGATGACATTAACTCATTTGGAAAAATTATTTGCAACACTTTTAATTCAAAAAAAAGATCATCTAGAGCCACATTTGACGCATCATTACGAGAAAAAAGCATAAAATTAGTGCAACATTCTCTTAATGTTTTATTATCCAACAACTTTAGCTATTTGAATTAAATAAGAATCCAAAAATATTTCGAATGTCATTAATTATTCAATCTATTCTTTAACAAAGCAATTGTCATATCCATAACAACTAGAAAGTAATTATCTCTGAAAAATCCTTAACTGATTGTATTTCTCCATTATGATCATTTTCATCAAATTGTCTTTTCCTAATAATACAACATCTAGTTGGAAATGTAGGCTCTACATTCATCTCATGTTTAAGACTTTTGGAAATATTCATACTAGAGTCAACCTTTCATCTTTATATTTCTTAAAAAATACCGTCACACCTTCTAATTGCTTTATGATAGCGTCAATGCACATAGATTTAGGCTGCAACTTTTAATCATCATGTTAATAGCGAATAAAATATCGTACCAAATAACCATACTATGTAAAAACTCAAAGCTCTCATGTACGCTAACCAAGCTTTTCACTTCACTCTTTGACTTGGCATCATCATAAGATCAAGACAATTCCATCAAAGCCAATCTTATTTGAGGACCTTGAAATCTAATAGCTTTAACACTTTTTATTCGACTCTCCCAATGAGTGTTAGACAATGATTTCATGGTTAAGCCCAAAACATTATCAAGTAAAACCTTCCATCTTTTATGAGAATTTAAAAATAATGCATATATGTGTTACACAACTCTAAAAAATGAAACAACTTTAACACAAGAATGTGTCATATCACTAAAAGTAAGATTAAGATTATAATAAGGACATGACATATATAACGCTTTCAGATCTATTTCAAGTAATCGCTTTTGAAACCCTTAGTGTTTTCCCTTCATATTAAAACCATTGTCATAACCTTAACCCTTCATATTATGGAAATTAAGATCAAGAAACTTAAATGCATTTAATAATTCATTAAAAAGTCCAAATCCAAATGTGTTATCTATCTTTAAGAACTTTAAAAAGCACTCCTCTATTTTTTTATTTGACATATTCACATATCATACTAACAAACTCATTTGTTCAAGATGGATCAAATATAGGGTACAATCATGAATAATAGAAAAGTATTTTGCCTCTTTAATGATATATATATATATATATATATAATAGAAATTCTAACACTATGGCCCAACAAAGAAATCAACTCATTTTGAATTTTGTAACCAAGATGATGATGATTAATTTCATGATTTTGAATGCGTTTAATATGATCTTGCATTATAACTTCAAATTCAACAATCATCTCAATCAATCCCAAAAAATTACCATTACTATCTAAGTAAAGTTTCTCATTGGATCCTTGAAAAGCCAAATTATATCTAGTAAGATATTTCACAACAGAAACTATTCTGATCAAAACTTGTTTCTAACGTTCTTTCTCCTTTACAATTTCTTGTTGCAAATCTTTATCAATTTTTTGATTTTTGATCAATTTTACTCTTAATTCATTCCAAGTTCTCGTATTAGTCATATGCTCAATGCTATTATCATGCTCTTTGAGTCTCTCACTAGGATGCTTCCAATCTCTAAATCTATCATTTGCTAATGCATTTTGTTTTTTATTAGATTTAAATAGCTTACAACAAAAACAATATACTTTATCTATATGTTTAGAGTTAACCCACCATTTTCTATTACTAATCTCTCCATTACTCAAATTTTTAGAATAATAAGAGCATGAAAAATGCTAGGAGCTATTATCTAAAGGAAACATAAGATTCAATTCTCTTACAGGCCCTTTTTCAACTAAAATGTCCCTTACTTTATTAACAAGATTGTCTCAATTTCTAGGATCATAAATATCCAATATAAGGATTAGTTGCCAATCTGTCCTTAAATTTTCTTAAAGTGGATGCATTTGGCACATGATCATACTCACTCAAATTACTAATATCCTCATGAATATGAATCTCATCATTTAATTTCTTTTTAAATTGTTCAAAACTATCTTCACCTAATTCCTCAGGATTCTCACTAGAGGAGCCTACTCTCTTAATAAATTTGTTAATTGCTCCTTTTGGGGATTCTATTGACTGTTCTACTTGCTTTTTCCTTACTTGTTTCGCTTCCAAACAATCACTTTTTAGTAACGTAATATAAACCAATTATAACATAATAGGACTAGAAAAAGAACAAAAAGCACATATATTGAACTAAAAGAAGCATGTCGGCACAATAGAACACAAATAGCTTGACAATATATCACAAAGATATATCAATGGTATTATATCTGTGACAGAGGAAAAAGATAAAGAGAATATTTGAATATCCCATACTAAAAAAGAAAAAACAAAAAGCAAATTTTTATGATAGAGAAAAACTAATTTCTAAAAATATAAGACATTAACGTACTCAAGAGAAGTAAGGGTGTGCTTGGTTAATGAGTATGGGAAGGAAGGTATGAGTAAGGAATGAAAACTACATGCTTGGTAAGAAACTATGATTGAATGAATATTGATTTCATTCATCCATTTTGAGTATTAGTCCATACCCCTCATAATAGAGAGGAATGAAAACCATTACTTGTTATATTTATGGTTTGAGAAATTAAATAATTAACCCCTTCCCAAACTCATCAACTAAAATATAATTAATTAAAATAATATAATTAATTAATTAATTAAAATATTGTAATTAATTAATCAAAATATAATTAATTAAAATAATATATTAATTGTAATTAAAATAATATAATTAATTATAATTAAATAAATAAATAAAATTTAATTAATTAATTATAATTAATTCATTAATTATATTATAATTAAGCAATTACAATATAATTAATTAAAATACAATTCGCTCATTAATTAAAATATTTCAGTTAATTATACTATAATTAATCAATTACAATATAATTAATTAAAATATAAATCATTCATTAATTAACTATATTTTAATTAATTAATTAATTAACTAATTAATTAATTGCAATATAATTAATTAAAATTATTATTATTAATTAATTAATTACATTATAATTAATTAAAATATAAGTTGTTAATTAAAATATAATTATTCATTAATTAAAATATTGTAATTAATTAATCAATTAAAATATAATTAATTAATTAATTATAATATAATTAATTAAAATATTATTATTAATTAATTGCATTATAATTAATTAAAAATAAATTTTTATTCCTAAATATATTTTATAAACCAACCACTATCAATAGTAATGGTAAGCATTCCTTCATTTTCACCAACTCTTAGAATTATAATGATAATATCCATTCTCATTCCTCACTATATTCATTCTTATTCTTATTATCATTTTCCTATGTGAACCAACTGCCCCCTACAAATAATTATATTCTAAGTTATTATCTATTCTAAGTTTTTTTGAAAATTAAAAGGAAATTTCATTAACTATAGTGAAAACTATATAAAACAAGAAAGTCCTTTCTTCCCTAGAAATTCAAAAGTATTACAATTCCCAATAGTCAAATTTATACAGTATGGTAACAAAGCTAGTGAATTACAAGTTCCAGTTTAAACGCCTATTATCTATTAGATTTTGGGTTACATCTTTGGATATTATAAGGCGTCAGATCTCATTGATAGTGTTAGTTGCTAATTGTTATTGGGTAGTTTGCTCTCTCTGGTATAACCTTCGATTCCTCTCCCGCCAGATATTGTATATGGATATGGTGCAAGTAGCATTGATTGGCCATCAATCTTCCTTATGGTGATTTGTAACACTGATGACCTAATGTAGCATGTGAAGTTAGTCATACGAACTATAAAAAAACCCCAACTTGTGAAGCATTTGACTCCATACCTATTTGGTGTATGTGTAGTTGAAGAATAGATGCTTCCTATCTTTTGTTGTCAGTTGGCATAAGATACATATTGGATCAAAAGTACCATACCATCTATCATTGGTGCTGAGTACTTTTTTTCACTAGCCACGTGATCATGGAGGCTTTTGGGCTAAGACTTTCCTTCCAAAGGAGCTTGAACCAAAGGATTGTTGGATGATTCGGTTGGAGACTTTTATATTATAAATTACTTGTAAAGAGACCTTTAAGATGAGGCTTCCATATTATCATATCCTCTTGATTATTGTTGGCTATACTTGAGAGGTATTGACTTAAGATTCTAAACCCTCTATAGTTTATAGACCATTGTTCATCAAAAAATGAGTGTTCAAGCTTTAGCATAGAGTGGGACTTGATTTCTGAGCTGATCTAGTTCTATCCTTTGGATTAGTGCACAAAACTCAGTCCAATTGTTAAACTAGGTGGAGATGTTGCAACCATTTCCTAGTTTGTGAAAGATGAGAGGGTATATCAATGGTCGGATGCTTAAAATTTGTTTGAATACCAAGGAGCAGTTTGTAAGGTTTGTTATTTTCCAGAAGTGTCGAGAATGTAAATAAGATTGACGGATCCGTTTGTTCTAGATGGCATTCTTATCAATATATAACCTCTATACTTTCTTACAAAGTAGCACTTTCTACAACAAGGTGATTGAGAGTAATCCCAACCCACCCTACTTCCTTGGAAATATGACCTCTTTCCATTTGGCCTTAGCTTTCCTTGCATTTTCCATAGATCCCGACCATAGAAAAGCTTTTACAGTACGTTTTAGTTCCTTGATTACCTTCATTGGTAGTATCAAGTAGTTGATCCAGTGGATTTGTAGATTGTTTAAAATAGATTGAATAAGCGTAACTCTAGCGGCCATAAAGAGGAACTTATTTTGCCAAGCTAGGATTTTGGATTTGTATCTCTCAGTGAGTGGAATATAGTTTGTATATGTAAGCTTTGTATGAGAGATGGGGACCCCATGTACTTAAAGGGGTATATATATATATATGTGTGTGTGTGTTTTTTTGGGTAAAAAGATGGGGCATAGCCCAATGCATTAACGAAATAAAGAGTTACATAAACACTAACTGGGGTACGTTGGCCCCTATAACATCACCAAGAATTATATACTCAATCTCACGAGGACAATTGTGCAACCAATGCACCCCCAAAGGATAACCTAATTCAATCTTAGCTAGCCGATCCGCACATTGGTTAGCTTCTCGATAAATATGTTGCACTTCAACCTGCTAGTCTCTACGTAATAATCCGTAAATATCTCGGAACAACGCATAGTTCAATCCTCTTGGTCTTTTGCCCGTTTGAAGCATGGATACAATTGTTAATGAATCCACCTGTAGTCAGACTCGTCTGTAACCCTTCTCCCATGCCATTTGTAGACCAACCTTTATTGCCCATAGTTTAGCCACAAATGATGTTGCTACCCCAATGTTTTGAACAAACCCATCCAACCAGCTACCCTCCGTATCCCTAATCACACCCCCAGCCCCCGCCACTCCTGGATTACCCTTCGAGGCACCATCAGTGTTGAGTGCAATCCATCCGTTGATAGGCGGAAGCCAGCTAATATTCCTCCACATTCTTCCGGTTGGATTGATTTCATTTGCCTCACTTGCGAGAATGCTCATATGAGAGGTGGCAGCTAACTTATAGACCACCATAGCATCATTTGGAGGTTGAGTGAAGATTCTGTCAAATACCTCATGGTTTCTCCATTTCCACATGAGCTAGCAACCTACTACGAAGAGCAGACTCCACTCCACACCCTCAACACCCTATTGATTTCCTCAGATATTTCTCAGAAGCCATTGATCAATAGGGTCGGAGAAGAATTATTCCCAAGCCTTTCTCGGAACCAATGATTTCCGCATTCCCCTGACCCTGGGGCAATCACGAATCGTGTGTAGTATGCTCTCAGTATTGTCCTGACATATGGGACATGAGCCAGACGGTGCTAGGTTGTGCCTCAACCGTGCCTCATTAGTAAGTAATTTCCCATAAGACAGAATCCAAAGAAACATCTTTAATCTCTGGGGACCCTTCCATTTCCACACTACCTTCCATATATCCTTTTCCTCCTGAATATGATCTTTTGTTAACAAGTCGTAAGTAGATTTTATTGAAAATTTGCCGTTAGAGTTCAATCTCCATATAGGCAAATCCGGTCCCCTATTATTGGAAGGTGTGGGAATAGACGCGATTTGTAGTAACGAGCTCATAGGAAAACTTTGTTGAAAATAATCCTAAATCCATCCGTGGTCCTTATCTGCACAATAATCTACGCACCTGGTCCTCTCCTCCTTTTGAACCTCTGCATTCGTCAGTTCTATTAATGGTGATGCAGAAGCAGTCCACAAGTCTGTCCAAAACTTCACTTGTTGCCCTGATCCTATCGACCATCCAATCCTACCTACCACTTTCTTCCATACGTCACAAATGGCGTGCCATAACCATGATGCTTGTTGAGTTGCCTTAAACTCTAGTCTAGCCGCATCAGCCATCCCGTATTTGTGAATTAGTACTTGTGACCAAAGTGCTTCACGATTAGATATAAGACCCCAGCATAACTTTGCTAGGAAAGCTTCATTTAATTCACGAAGCCGTCTCACCCCCAGCCCTCCACTAGCTAAATGTTGCGTTATGGTATCCCATGAGATTAAATGTAGTTTTCTGGTTCCTAATTGGTGTCCCCAAAGGAAGGTCCTACACATTTGTTCCATATTGTCGATAACCCCTTTTGGTATCCTATTTTCTTGCATGGTATAATAGGGGATGGCAGTTAAGACTAATTTAACTAAGGTAGTACGTCCTCCCAGAGAAAGGGACGATGATGACCAGCCTGAGAGCGTCTGCTTTACTTTGTCTACCATTCTATAGTATGTGTTCTTCGTAACCCTCCCATGTAGCATCGGCACCCCTAAATATCTGCCAAGATCATCTGTCACTGTAAAGGTGCATATACGGCTGACCTCTTGTTTAATAGCTCCATTCACGTTCTTAGAGAAATATATCATAGTCTTTTCTGCACTGATCATATTCCCAGACGCTGCGCAGAATCTATCGAGGACCTTTTTAATCACTCTGATTTGTTCCCCTGAGGCCTCTGCAAATAATAGCAAATCATCGGCAAACATAAGGTAAGGTACCGCAGGTTCATTTCTTCCCACATTGATAGGTCTCCAGTTCCCTTGGTGTACCTCCTGCATGATCAGCTGACCCAATCTTTCGATACATAAGACAAATATAGGGTGAAAGTGGACACCCTTGTCGGATACCTCTCTCCATATCAAACGATTCCATTAGTTGTCCATTCCACACTATTCGGAGCTGGGCTGACGTTACACATTCCATTGTGATACTTTGTAAATATTCAGGAATACCAATTGCTTCCAAAGTTTCTTTGATAAAATTCCACGATAGGCTATCATATGCTTTGGAAAGATCCACTTTAATGGCCATGAATCCCTTTTCCCGTTTCAGCCTCCTCATGGTATGAACTAATTCCTGGGCTATAATAATATTGTCCTGTATGCAACGTCCCGGCACAAAGCTAGTTTGATTAGGTGCCACCCAATCTGACATATAAGGATTGAGTCGGTTAGCTATTACTTTCGTGACTAGTTTATATGTCATGTTGTAGAGGCTTATCGGTCGAAACTGATAAATAGTCTCCAATAGGGCCACTTTCGGGATGAGAACTATAAGAGTCTCATTGACCTCTCTCATTGATCGCCCTCCCTGGAAGACCTCAGTAATGAATTTCAACACCTGCCCACCGACTATCTCCCAATTTTTCTAAAAGAAATATGCATGGAAACCATCAGGCCCAGGCGCCTTAAAAGGGGACATTTCTCCTAAGGCCTTCCTGATCTCACTTTCTGAAACTTGTTTACTCAAATCTTCCAGCATTGTATCTGGCCCACTAGGGAACACCGTCTGCAATGTTGGTCTTTGTTCTCGTTGTGGTTCCATATAAAAAGTTTTGAAATGGCTTATCCTATGCTCACGTAATGAGGTTTCATCATAGCACCACTCGCCAGTTAGGAGTCGAAGTCCCTCGACCCGAATGGCCTTTCTTTTTATAATCGTCATCGCATGGAAATATTTGGTGTTGCGGTCCCCAAGTGTCACCCAATCACTTCAAGCCTTCTGATACCATAACATTTCCTCTTGCGACAGTATTTCCTCTAATTCCTTCGATAACTCAATCTCAAGGTTACGTAAGAAATAGTTGCATGGTTCATACGGGAGAGTACGTTGAATACCTGCCAGTCGATTTAAGATCTTCCTTTTTCTCACTTGAACTAATCCGAATACCTCACGATTCCATTTGATCAGCTCTTTCTGCATTATGTGCAATCCCACATCGATACCAACATGTTGAGGCCAGGTTGTCTTTAAAAATTCTACAAACTTTGGGTGTCTCTGCCATATTGTTTGATAACGAAAAGGTCGTCTGTATCCGATTTTCCGAGTCTCTTCCTGTAGGTCGACCAGGAGTAGGTGATGATCCGAACCCACTCTTGGCAATACTTGAACTTTCGTCTCATCATATTCCCATAGTCATTCGTCATTGCACAGAGCTCGATCTAGGCGTTTAAAAACATGGTTATAAATTCCTACCTTTGGCCCTCTCCATGTCATTCATTGTCCAACGCTACCCAGATCGATCAACTTGCATTCATCTATAATCTCTCGGAACCTCAGACATCGTGTAGGATCAACTGGAGCTCCCTACCTTTTTGTCAACTACAGCTATTTCGTTGAAATCTCTGACTACTACCCAACATCCCACCATACCATTTGCTATATTTTTTGAAGTCATCCAAAGATCTCTTCTAATCATCTCCACCGGACTCCCGTATACTGCCGTAAGCCAAATCTCCTTACCAGTCTCCAGTGCCACTTTAAATACCCACAAGTGTACCTAAATTATTATTTAAATATTAACTAATCATATAATAAAATTTATGCAACCTTGCATAGTCCTTATAATTTCAAATTCTACAAGTGTACCTAAAATAATAATAAATATCATATGATAAAATTTATTCAACCTTATAATATCATTTAACATTAATGCCCTAAGTTAAAATGTTAATATAGTGTCTACATGAATGAAAAATTACAAATTAATTATAATATATTCAATTATTTACTATGCTAAAAATATATAGAAAAAATTAAGAAGTTTACCTTTAAATTATTAACTATAACTTAGAAGTTAGAACCATAAAAAAAATTTACTGCTAATTTTTGGATTAAAGTATGTTAGATTTGTATGTTAATGAAAATTTAAAAAAATTAGAGTGTAAAAAATACATCTAAATGCTTTAAACCAATTTATAAATTGAATAAGAATTAACATTAAACTTGGAAGCTAAGAAGTTCAGCTTCCTTTCTTAACAATATTATTACCACCCAAGACTTTATCTTCCACTTCTCTGACAAACATTAATTATGATTTATCGATGGAATGGAATGTTAGAATGTTGGAATGCCGAAATGAGATATTCGAATGTTGCTTTGAGAGTGGGCATCTTATAAGGGTGGGTCCTAGACAGGTACCCCTGGAATGCTAAAATGAGACATTGGAATGCTACTTTGAGAGTGACCTGGGTCTCTTATGAGGGTAGGTTCTAGGTAGGTGCCCTTACTGCCCTTACCTAGGGCTGGGATTGCACTAACTTGACCTGCCTATTTATACTCTCCAACACATCCTCAGTAACCACCAAAATCTAGAAATGAGTATTGTCTGGAAATGGACAAACATCTTCCACACAAGTAGTTTATGAAGGTAAGGTGTTAAATGTGATTATTGACAATAATAGTGGGATGAACGTGATTTCCAAAAGACTTGACAGATTGTCTAGAAGTAGGAAGCCCACCCTACCATGCATAAAGTCAATTTGACTAATAATTTGGACAATTTCATGGGTAGATTGTTACATAGATTCGGTAAAGTGTGATATTCTTCCTATGTTTATATGTCACATGCTTTTAAGAAGGCCTTGACTTTGTGAATAGAAGGTTTTATTCTTTCAAATTCCAAAATAGAAAATTAGTACTAGAACCCCTCCCTAGTTTAGAATTCGAAATGCCAACAGAATCCAACTCCATCCATGCCATGCAGGCATTCACCAAAACAAATTCAATTCAGGTCTACTATTTATATGCTAGTAAGCATGATATCAATGGCTCCATTCTAACCAAATAATTACCAAACATGGTGCCTCCTTTGTGAGACGTGATTGAATCTTTATTTTATAATATTTTAGAGTATAAATCCCCCAAAGAATAGACTACTATGTTTATTAGTAATAAACAAATAATGAAACTAAATAAAATAATATTTAGTAAAGAGTAATTAATCTCTAAAATAATGATAATATGATAATTAAATTAAGAGAAATGTTAGGATTTAAGGGTTCATTTGTGAAATTTCAGTTATTATGCAAGATTTATTATTATGTTAAAAATAATAATCAACATAATTTATCTATGCCCTTTTCTAAGGAACACAGGTATATTTAACTAGGTAATTACCACATCTCAATGTGCAATTAACCTTAATTAAACTCACTAAGTATAGTTAATATATTTAATTATCATAATAATGTAGGAAATCCCTTTCTCTAGATCTAATGTATTTATTCTCCTAATGTATGGATCACAATTCACCCCTTAGTCCTTTAGACAATCTTTATAATTGAATTTATGATGGTTATTTATAAACTCAACTATTAAAATCAAAGAGAATAATTTAACCAAATAATAATCTATTATACATTGATAATTAAAATATCCATTACAAGTTACATCCATAAATGTAGCTAGGGTTTTAGTTAATAAACATGATGTAAATAAAATAAAAACAAATTAATGTTAATATAAAAGAAAGAAAATAAGGAAAGAACTAGACGAATTGACACGATTATCCTCTAATATTACATAAAATCCCTTGTTCATATGAAAAAAACCTAAAACTAATAACTTAATGACAAAGGAGGATGTCCCTAACCTCCAAATTGTCTATAATAGAATCCTAATAAGGTTATCTATAAGGTGAATGTTGGACCAAGGGAGATTCTAATCAATTTTTTATGATAACAAAATAAACTTATTACTAATTTGTTTATTGTTTCGATGAAATGTAATATCAGAACAAAATAAAGTCATAAAATTAAGAATGTTTATGAAGTAGAAAAAAAGAAGTTAAAGTTTGCAATTATCAAAATGAATACCAAACCAAGAACGAAAGAAGATCAAGATTCATCAAGGTCATTTTACATCTTGTATTACTAATTGTTAATCTCACTCTGATAATTTGATGATCTTAAAGGCTTACCATCTATTAGCTCATCTTACTTCATTGGATGGGTCTTTTCATTCATCAAGTGGTATTTAATCTTTTTTTAAAGGAAAGCCTTTTGATCTTTTAAACATTATTTAAAGAATATCTTGGGAAGAGTTTAAATCATAATTAAATTAAATAAATTAGAATTGAGCATTTGAAATTATTAAAATCGTGTTTTTAGGAGGATTGACCGATCCATATAAGTTAGTGGTTGATCAATATAAGTTAAGGTTATTAAATTTAATGTAACGAGAGTTTGTTGTAACATTCATTAATGTATTAGTTAACTAATGTGCCATATTGATCGACACTTAATAGTTGACTAGTGACACAAAAACTAGTGAATCTAATGTTTTTAATGCCTACTAACTAGTGAATACGATGTTTTTAATGCACACTAATCGACCAATATGCTATCCTAGTTAAGTAGTGTTTGCTTATTTTATGCTATATCGTAAGTATACAAGTTGTGTATTGTAGTACAACTGATATTAATCCCATAAGGATTGAATATAATCACCTAACAATTTGAATTACACTTTGTCTAAGGTAACAAAAGATTGAATTGGTTGATAATTAAAGTAAACTATCAAAACTTGATAACTGAACAAGTAAAAGATAACAATGAAATTAAAGTTACTCAATCATGGAAACTTAAGGATTATTATATCTTTATTTTGCCTTCCTTTTACCTTGTTAATTCAACTATTCTTAATCCTAAATATCCAAATGTTTTGATTACCTTTCTAGAGATCTAACCAATTAATCATAATTGAATTAGGTAAATTTTGAGTTGCAATCTTTCGATTTCTCAAAACTACTCCTAACTACCCAATTGGAGTTAAAACAATCCTAAGGATAATTAATTCACAACCAAGCTGTCTCTCCAATTGCTTATTAGCCTAATATTTGTAAGTATGTTAAGGTAATAACTCTTGTTGCTCAATTTAACATAAATATCTTAATTCAATCTCTTGATTCAAATCAAGTATGAGAATAACAAATATCACAAAATTGTAATATATTCAATTTAATAAGTTAAAAGTTGTACAAAACAATTCAAGAATAACACCCTAATATAGATTTAGTAATCTATAATTGTGTTTAAATACAACTATTTAGATTTAGCATACAAGGCAATGAAATAGAATAAGAGAAAGAATGAAAGTAGCTTCTTCATATGTCCTCTTTTTCATCTTATTTCTTATGATGTGTAACCTAATTTTTTTTTTTTCTTCCTTTTTTGATGTCTCTAATGACCCTAATTACTTTCTCTTTCATGGAGCCCTCATATTATCCTTTTACAGCAAAAACTAGGTTTTCTGGGATATACATAGTCACTTACACAATCATGTATTTAAAAAACATCTCTTTTATGACTTCATATGGTTGTAGAATCTTACACGGGCACATACACGCCATGTATGTTACATAGTTGCATTATCTTACATAGGCACATACATGAACTTGTATATCAACATATAAGGGTGTGTATTTTCACACCGGCATGTATCTTCACATGGGTAGAAACAATATCTTTAAAACTTCACAATTACAAAATGAGTTACATGGTCCTTTTACAGGATTGTGTATCTCTAAAGTTGCTTCAATTCTTCCACTTTATGGCACAATTTCACCCAAATTCTTCTTGTTTTAGTTCATAAAGGCAATTATCACTTAAGAACACAGTTGAAGCAAAATAGTTACCAAAAATACTACAAAACTCTTAAATATCAGGCAAAACAAACTAAATATGGGTTTATAAATATAGTCAATCAATAGCATCTCCACATTTAAATCTTTGCTTGTCCTCAAGAAAATCACAGTCCAAATCATCAAACTTACAAACATTCATCCCTTATTAATCTATACATATCCATCTATACTCTAAATCATCATATCATTTGAATCAAATTAACATATAATTAGATTCAGGTTATCTTATAACCAATCTTCATGAGTCAATATCAATAACAATTAGATAGATAATCTTTTTGAAATCAAAAGCACAAATTTTTATGCCCTCACCACGGATTTACTCAATGTACCCAAATAATTTAGGATGGAAAGTGTAGGAACTCTTAAATCAATACATAGAAGGATTCTTAACCATGAGCTTGAAATAAACGCTTATAAGTAAAACAGAAAAAAAAAATCAAAAGGTTTTGTTACAAGGTTTTAATGAGGCCTAGGTAAAGATATGATAAGAGTGTTATAATATTGCAAGAAATTTACATTAATAAAATTACATAAAACTTAGTTTTTTATAGGTCCTTTCATAATACAGTTCCATTGGTATAATAACTTTAACACTATTTATTTCAAGTATTCACCATGTACCAATAATCAAAGAAATATTATATCTTTTTTGTTTTCTTTATTATAATCCAAGTTTAAAGCAATGAAATAAATTTAAATCTTTCAAGGTTCAAAAACAATAAAAAAAAACTTTTAATAAAAACAAGGGAAAGGATATTAACACAGTTTTAATCAATAAAAAGGCTAAATCTCAAATGTGGTTATTCCTAATGGACAAAGTATAGTAGGATAACAATCAAGAAAATAGGCTAAAATAAAGGGTTAAAATCTAAATGCCTTTATTATTTCAATGCTTCTAATTTAACAAATCTAGTCTCAATATGGATAATAAAGGTTAGTTCTAGAATCATCTAATTATGTATGATAACACATATTAAAGAATAAAAGAACTTAAAATAGTGATGTATTTGCCTTTAGGATCAAAAGTTCACAAAAGGGCTAATATGCAATTTTCTTTCAAATTAATTGTCTCAATGATTACTAAAATTATGACTTTTTAAAGCAAATTGTTTCCAAATTTTATCCTTTATCATACTAATTCAATTCAATAATCAATAATAATATAAAGTTTTCTGGACATATTTTAACTAAATCGAGATGTCAATTATGAAGAATTAATAAAAAAGATTACAATAGGCTTAAGAAATTTGAAATCCCTTCCCTACACTTTCAATTGTACATTATCCCCAATGCACACAATTAAAGCACAAATAAAAATAAAATAATAATAAAACATAAAAAGTGAGAAAGAAATGAATTAACACTTCCCTTAATAATAAGATTTATGAAGTTCTGAATTTAAGGAAGAGTCCATCTTATATTATATAAATCCAGCCTTGCAAAATATTAAAAAAAGGACAAAAATATTTAAAACTAATAATAAAGAACATAGAAATAAAATAACATAGAATAAAATAAAATTGTATTAATGTTCAATCAAAATAAAATAAAATAAGAAAAATACACAAATAATAAGAGAAAGAAAAGAAAATTCATAATAAAACATCCATATTATCTCTATATCCATCCTCATTAGAGGAACCTCGAATCTCAGAGCCTCATGTTGCTGCGAAGCTGAAGATGATGCAGTCACTTTAGATGGTGGGGGTGGTATGGATATCCCAAGATGTTTTACCATCTACTTTAAGGCCTCCTTCATCCATCTATCAATTCTTGTCTCTCCATCTGCTCTGTTAGCGTTGCTTATTGGACTTGAATAGTGCATTATACTCCCAATATTTGCCTTATATGCTTCTCCAACCTAGTTATCTTTAACTACTCCTAACGTTGTAGTGGTTTTAGAGCCCCAAGTGATCTTGCATTAACCTCCTCTTAAGTTGCTCCTCCCGTCTGGTATCGTGGGGAGACCTGATGTGGTGGTTACTTAGCTATATTAGGGAGATTTCCATCTACTCTTGATTCTACTTGCTCATTTGGAAGTCTAACCAATCAATAGATATCTCCTGTTGATTCCTGCCTCTTATATACTATATGCATAGTCAATGTCCAAATTTAGAGCACCCATAATATCGGGTAGACTCGTCGATGGTAGCCTCCCAAAGACTCCCATCCTCTATGCTAGGTCATATATGGCCTAACATAAATATTCCCTATCAGCCTCTCTTCACTTTGTTGTCTGAAGAATTGGGCTAAGACATACCCCAGGTGAATTAGCATCCGTTTGCTCATACTCCATAGTTAAAGGACATTCTAGTTACCGATGACTTTAAAGCTACCACCTTACCTATTCAGTGTATGATTCAAGATTTCATGAAGGTATCTCAGTGCAGGGTGTTAAAGGGTTAACGATTTGGATATTTTGGGATCGCACTCATCCTCCTGGCTAATTGTATGTCATAAGTGTCTAGAAGACACCTAATACAGAAAGTCAATTAGAAGACTATATATTCTTTTTCCCTAAGAAATCCTGGTTGTAGAGACTCATCACCTCATTCAGAAGTCTGAGTAATTCATTTAGATCATCTCCCTCAAAATCATAAACTAAATAGTGCTTGGTCGGTCTTAATTATAGTGGCCTTTTTTGACAAAGAACTTGGAAAGCACCTTAAGAGTAAGCTCCCAGTACGAGGGCTCCATGATCTTGAAGAAAAGAGACCATGCCCCAATATTGATGAAGTCTTGAACTTGCTAAGCCACGTTAATCTACTCTAGCATTTCCTAATCGATATATATGCCAGTCCCAAACTATTTCTCCTTAATCCTCTTATATTGCTCCTCTTAGGTTCCAGCATTGAATTATAACAGATTGTGTTGCTCTGGTAGATGAACTACATTTTCTTACTCTTATGGCTAGTGAGCTTAACTCGGTTCTCTAGATGACCCTTCTCTTCTCTACTTTTTCCTTAATGCCTCCTTCACTCTTTATTGCCCCGTCATTGTACCTAAAAGTAAATTAAGGTGAGAAAATAATATATAAAAATTTGAATAATAATTTTTCCTCACACTTGGTTTGTATGCTCACTAAGTCGCAGAGTTGTAAAAACACATATTTAAAGTAAAATTAAACATATAATAAACAAAAAAATAAAATAACTATTTAATTAATTAAAATTAAAATTAAAAATAGTCAAATTAATCACAATACTATAATTAAAAGAATGACAACTAACAAATAAAACTAATCTAACAATGTAATTACAATTTTAAACCTAAAAGTGAAAATAAGGCACATGATCTAACAATTGCCCAAAATTAACAAAATTAAACACCCAATTCAAGCACAATTCAAAATTAAAATGAGATTAAATTAAGAAACAACATCAATTGGTTAGAAAATTAACAAATCGATCCTAAATACATAAAAAGTCATCACACTTCAATGTTTAGTGAGAAAATGGCATGCCAAATTCAAGTTTCAACCAATTCTCAAGTAATTTGTCAAATTAAATCTAGAAATCATATTGGAAAGGATAAAATTCAACTTTTAAACCAAAATTAAGCACAAAAAATGGTGTAAATCACACTAAACTGCAACAAACCTTAACCTAGCATTTTGGGGGTAAAAATTCCTAAAATTAGCAAAATACCAAAAATTTCAAGCATAAATCAATTAAATAGACGAAACAACTTACTTGGGTTTTGTAATTGACTAGAAAAACACTAAAATAGGCTAGAGATTGAGAGGGTGCAATGGTTGGTTGTAGAAGGAGTGGAGAAAATGAAAAGGAATAGGATTTTTAAAACCCATAGTAGACTTATATGGTCAATTACATAACTATGTAGGTCACAGACTCATGAAAATATAAGGGACATGGGCTTATAAGTTTTTGTGAACTTATATAGTCGTGTAACTGATAGTGTAAGTATACATCGGTGTGTTAAGGAGCATGCAACACTTTGTGACCACGTGTGAAAATTTTTAAAAAGCTTTAAAATGCATATGACGATGTTTAGAGACCGTGTAAATGTCGATGACTGTGTGTAATATGTTAAATTGAAATTTCTGAAAACATGAGCAAGTACATAAGTGTGTACATAACTATGTAAAATAAAAATAGTTTAAAAAACTAAAAAATTGGTCACTCCAAATTACGAAACTTAACATGTGTATCATTAATATGACAAATATGCAAAATCAACTAGGGATGCTTTTTATCTTAACTTAAAACACCCAAAATCAATTAAATCCTATACTAATACTTAGAATATAAACAAACGAATATGAAATAAAGCAATTAAATGAAATGAAATATATCTTAAGTCATGGTTTTCCTCCCTATTAACACTTATTTAAAATTGTTAGCTTAATGAGCCCTTCATGTTTTACCATCAACCTGAGTCTACAATAAGGAATAATAAAACTCCCTAAATCTTTAATTGACTTAAACGGTTTGTCTTGTAGGAAATGGAAACCATCTATACTGAAGGTGACTACCAATAATTCATTAATAGTTTTGTTATTTCGCTCCTACTTTTTATCTTCCGCAATCACCTTTGTCCACTCTTCTACTTTCTCCTTTTAAATTGGAACTTCATTCATGAAGTTGACCTTTGTCTACTCTTCACTCTGAGGCATTAATAAGCTCAAATAATATGTTGTATTTAACTTAATGTCTTCAGGCAAAGAAAATCACTCTTTAAATTTGTAATGGTTTGCTTCATTTTCGACAAGTTCTTCCATTAATATATCTATAAAATGTTGTTTTTTACTATTGTTAATATAAAGATTCAATTAAAGTGAAATCATTCCATGCATCAGCGTAAGAGTTGCTCCACTCTAAATTATAAATATTCTCATATAGTTTATTCTAAAGCTAGTTTGATACGCAATATGGATGCTCCCATAAATATTTTTAGTACCTGATATTTATGATTGTGATGGTTACCCCACAAGTGTCACAACACAACATAGATATTGATTGAGCTTATATATTACTTGGGAGACTTCTCACATTCCTTGTTGACAATGCATTGGCAAGTTGCCTAACTCAAACCTCTAGTTTATGATGGAAGAGGAGTGATTCTTCATTATTTGATGAAATTTGGCTTCCATCCTATTTTGAATTTCATCTTGGCTATTGAACTTAGAGCTCGGCACGTCCATTAACTTGTCCATCTTTGACTCTAAAGATCCAAACCTATCTTACTGAAAACCTGGTGGACCTTGTGCTCTAATGGTATTTCCTTCATTATTAGTCCAAGAATAATTTGGTTGGTTCTTTCACTTAGGATTATATATGTTAGAGTAACTCTTATCCATGTTGTATTGCCTTCACTGGGTTGGATTAAGTGGCTTGCAAGTTGCTCAATTGCTTCTTATGACTCTTGTGTTCATGCACCTATAATCATTCAAAAAAAATCAAACTCCTTAAATCAAAAGAATTTAAATTGGATAAGATTAGAATATTGCAATCCTTGCAATGGTGACAAAATTTTATTTGTTTGTTTTATGTTATACTGCAAGTATACGAATTGTATATTTTAGTATAATTGATATTGATCCCATGAAGATTGAATATAGTCACCAAAAAATTTGAATTACACTTTATCCAAGGTAATAAAAAGATTGAATTAATTGAAAATTAAAATAAACTATTGAAAACTTGATAACTAAAAAAGTAAAAGATAACACTAAAATCAAAGTTACTTAATGGAAACTTAGGGATTATTCTATCTTTGTTTTATCTTCTCTTTACCTTGTTAATTAAACTATGCTTAATCCCATATATCTGAAAGTTTTGATTACCCTTTCTCGAGATCTAATCAATTAAGCCCAATTGAAATAGACAAAATTTGAGTTGCAATCTCTCAATTTCTCAAAACTACTCCTAACTACTTAATTAGATTTAAAGTAATCCTAAGGATAATTAACTCATAACTAAGATCTCTCTGCAATTGCTTATTAGCATAATATTTATGAATCTATTAAGGTGCCAACTCTTGTTGCATAACTTAACATAAATATTTTGATTAAATCTCTCAATTCAAATCAATTATGAGCATAATAAATATCACAAAACTATAATATATTAAATTCAACAAGGTAAAAGTTATACAAAACAATTCAATAATAACACCCTAATATAGATTTAGAAATCCATAATTATTTTCAAACAGAAAAATTCAGATTTAGCATACAAGGAAATTAAATAGAATAAGATAAAAGAATGAAATCGGTTTGAAACCTTAATCTGCAAAATCTAGAAAGTTAGAGTTGATCTTGCTTTTCCACTTTTTGATCTTCTTTCTTATGAAGTGCAACCTATTTTTTTTTAATCTTCCTTTTCTAATGTATTTGATGACTCTATAGCAAAAACTAGTTTTTTGGGATATACACAGTCACTTACACGATCATACAGGTGACTATGTATCTTAAAAAAACCTTAATTCGTGACTACATGATTGTAAATCTTACAAAGGCACATACAAAACTGTGTATGTCAATAGACATAGGTGTGTACATTTACATAGGCAGAAATAGTGTCCTTAAATTTCCACACATTCACAATGACTTACACGATCCTTATACATGATTGTGTATCTCTAAATTTTTTTTAATTCTTACATTCTATGCCACGTTTTAACCTAAATTCTCCTCGTTTTGCTTTATAAAGGCAGTTATCACATAAAAACACACTTGAAGCAAAATAAGTACCAAAAATACTATAAAACTCTTAAATAATAATCAAAATACACTAAAATGGGTATATAAATATAGTCAAATCAACAAGTGCTCTGTTGGCTAGTTTTTAGCTCCAACGGCTAGTAAGGTTCTAAGAATTATACAAATAGGTGTTTTCTCATTGGTTTTAGTATTAAAAAGAATTTGATTGTGTTTTACACACATTTTTCTAATCATTTGAGCATTCATTTTCTCATTTTAAGTGACTAAACCATTTTGATATTATTAAAGTGATCAAGTGAGACATTTTAAATCATAAGCTTCCATTAGGATTCTTATTCATTATATTTGATTTCTCTTCACCTTGAATAAAGATTAAAAAAAGGTTACTTTTTAACAAGTAAAGATTATTGTTTTTTTAAAGGGGAATTGTTTGATCTATATGAGTTATTGGTTGATCAATATAGGTTAAAGTTATTAAATTTAATGTTTTTTATAACATTAATTTATGTATTGGTTGACCAATGTGTCATATTGGCCAACCAATATACTTACTGATCGATCAATGTCTCAACAACTAGTGAATATGGTGTTTTTAGTGCACACTAGTCAACCAATATGCTATACTAGGTGACTAGTGCTTTGTCAACTAGTTTTTGGCTCCAACGACTAGCTAGTAGGATTCCTAAGATAATAAATAGGTATTTTTCTCATTAGTTTTAGTATCAAGAATACACATATTATTTTTCAATTAGTTGAGAATTCATTGTATCATTTTGAGTTAGTGAACCTTTTTGATATTATTAAAGTGATAAAGTGAGAAAATTTGAGTTGTAAGCTTACGTTGGGATTCTTGTTCACTGTATTTAGGTGAGTTTAGAGTCTCTTTGACTATGAAAGAAGAATTATAGTGGAAATCCAAGAAGAGTCTTGGGAGTTAACATAGTTAAGCATTGTTTACTGAACCACTATAAATCATTTTGTATCTCTCTTCCCTTACTTTTTTCTCTTTTAGTTTGTCTAATACCTACTAAGTGTTTTTCACCAAGTTCTCTAATTTTTCAACTTCTACAAGTTTAAATTGATCTATGATGCTTTCTACAAAGTTATTATGATTCATATTAGCTTCCAATAATTCCAAAATTACCTTTATCAGATAACTTTGAAGAAAGTTATGGTCTAATACATTGCTTCTCCTCAAAATCATCACCTATAAGACAATGAACTAAACATTAGAAAACATCATATAATCCATATAAAACATGTTATAATAATGTTAACTAATAACTAATTTATCCCTTAATAATATATATCCTTATCAAGATGTTCAGCACATTATTGATTTAATGCTTCAATCCACCTTGCTCAACCTTCCTTACTATCAAATAAGTTCAATAACGCATTAAGATCTCTTATGATAGATGCAACAACTATTTGACATAGGTTATTCTATAAAGGCTTAAATTTATATGTTGTCCTAACATTACTTATGCCTAAGAAGGGTGGTAGATGTAGGATATATGTGCATAGTCATGCAATGAATAAAATCACAACCAAATACAAGTTTTCAATCTCTTGTTTACACAACATGTTGGATCAGTTAGGTGAAGTCACAATTTTCAACAAACTTGACATGCGAGGTGGGTATCATTAGGTTTGTTTATATTATGGCAAAGAATGGAAGATGAGTTTTAAGATAAGGTTTGGCCTTTATCAATGACTAATTATGTCAATGGGGTTGTCAAATGCCTTTAACAGTTTAATGAGAGTAACAACTCAATCACTCAACTTATTCTTAAAAAGGTTTGTTGTAACATTTTGATGAAATTCTTATTTTTGTTCATTCCATGACAGATCACAAAAGTCATCTTTAAAAAATTTTTAGAAGTTTTACACCAAGATCAATTTTATATTATCTTGCTAAATGTTCTATTTATAAGCCATAAGCTACATTTTTTGGTTCAATATGTCTCACAAGGTGTGGAAGTTGATCCCATCAAAGTAAAGACAAACCTGAATAGGCCTCCATTATGTTCATTTTTTGAAGTCTGAAGTTTTATAGTCTTTCCATATTTTATTAATGCTTCATTTAACACTTCAACATTGTTGTGGAAATGGAATGCTTGAAAGAGATTACCTTTATACAGATGGGATGTTCATATATAGAATGCTTGAAAGAGATTACCTTTATACAGATGGGATGTTCATATAGTAGTATCTTGATGCTAAATATGTCAAGCAAACAAAGAGATATGTAACATCACTAGTTATTATACTCTATTGCCAATTCCATGGTGGCCTTAGGTTGACATGAGTATAGATTTCATTTTAGGACTTCTTAAAATTTAAAAACCTAATGATTCATCCATGGTGGTAGTGGATAGATTTTAAAAAATGTCTCATTTCCTTCCTTTTTAGTGGTATTATGATGCCTTATATAGATTTATTCTTTAAAGAAATCATTTGTCTCCATGATATTCCTTCTACCATCATTTCTAATCATCATATTCACTTTGTAAGTTATTTATAAAAAAATTTGTAGGGAAAGCTTGGTATAAAATTATCCTTTTCTAATAATTTTCAATCCTAAGAAGATGGATAAATGGAAATGGTTAATCAAATTTTGAGTAATCTACTATGGCGTTTGATCCACAACCATATTATGAGCTAGGAACTGATACTTCCATACACTTAATTTGCATACAATAATTTTGTCAAACAAAAAATATGCAATATATCATTTCAAATATTTATTGAGTTTGTATCCAAACTCCTATAATGTAAGCCCTTTGCCTCTACCTAAATAAATTAGTGAAGCAGGGTTGATTTCTTGACATATATGGCATATTTACACTAAGAAATACGCTAATGAATTGCTCTTTATATTAATAACTATTTTATTAATGCAAATTTTGCAAAAGAAAAAAAGGCATTAACTTTGAGTTTAGAGACTAAGTACTTATTCTAATTCACTCCAAGAGATTTCCACCAAGAATTTTCATTTAGTTGTAGACTTGACATGTTGGACCATTTCCTCTTTAAAAGAAACTTGGATCCAAAATTGATGTCATTGATCTTTCTCTAAATTCAACATTAGCCTAAGATTCAATATTGGAGACCTTGCTCTTTATCGTGGATCCATCAAGGTTCCATCAAATATATAACTTCTAATTTGGGTTCCCTTGCCTCCTCTATCTACTGATAACATCAATACCATTTGAAATCATCAATTTGTCTCCATACATTTGGGAAAATATCACAAATTCCTAGTGCAATAAGCTAACAAATTATTTTTTAAAATATAAATAGTTACTTTCTAATAAATTCATTTACCTAAATCCATCTCTTTTGGATGCCTACCTATAAAAAGTTATTTAGGTAAGTTATAAGGGAAGGGGATAAATTGATGTAAATCACATCCCTCACCCTAATGATATACTAATGTAAGAGACACTATCATTACTTTACGTTCTAATTGTGTTGTTAAGCTTCCAATAGAGTCCCTTGCCCTTTCTATGGGATTATGGAGAAATTAAACTTACAATAGTATTAACAAAAGACAGAAAAAAAAATCGACTATCTATTTTACTGTTTTACGTCAAGCAATACGTGGAGTAACTCCCGATATAGCAATAAAAGCAAGACATGTAGGCAAATCGACTCATCAAGTTCCCTAGGATTCACACAAGAAAAAGCACTTGCCATTCGTTGGTTATTAAGGGCATATAGTGGGTTCCAATATGTACAAGTGTTTTCCTTGTTTTAATGTTAGTTAGGAAGGTTATTCAATTTGTTATTGGCTATTTAAAGTCCATCAGTTAATGCAATGTTAGATAGCATTTAAAAATCCCAAATTAATGTTATCGAGTGATTACAATCCTTTATAAGTTTCAAGTCTATGCTAAATTTAGTAATGAGTATGGTGGAAACTATGAAACTATTTAGTCAATCACTAAAAGATGTTGTGTATTATTATATAATAAAAAATGTATTATAGTTTTATATAGCCATTAAGCTTATAGGATTGATAAAATTATTTTATGATATAATTGAATCTTAACTAAAAAAATTCATAAAATGATGTTACCAATCCATTCTATATAATGGATGATAAAGGAATAAAAGAAACTCTAATTAATGTATGTAACAAAATAAATGTATTTTGTACCCAAAGATTTTTGGGGATTTAGGAATTAAGCTCTAAATCTCTAACCTCCATTAATAGAGCTCTTCTCTCCATCTTTGCACTATTGGTTTATAATTACCAAAGGTTGATGGAGATAACTAAACTATTTTGAAAATGAGAAACCACACATGAAAAACATATATGGGTAACTTTCTTTTCTGTTATTTCACATCATAAGTTGGTTAAGACTTATTGCGCCCATTATTGCAATCTACAGTGCTACTTATTAGTGTTAAACTATCTAGTTTTTTTTTTCCGAAAACTTATCATAGTTTGTTTCTATTATGGTTGAAATGGTTGGGACTAGGTGTTATGGAAGAAGATGGGCTTATAAGTCCAAAATTGCTACTAAAGAAATATTGATTGTTTCTTGTTCAAACCATTTATGATGTTCTTTAAAGAAGAGCAGTAGCTAACATTGGGGCGACTAGTTTTAACTACTTATTTAGTTGTTAGAGTGAAAATATGATAGTGAATCAACTCTATCCCATTTGTTACCAATTACTTTTAACACTTGATAAACTCGAATCCTATAATTGGTAATTGATGATGAATCATAAAGATTGGCCAATGATCCCACTTATACCATCTCAAGTAAACTAGTATTAGAACTCGAAGACATATATGTTGGTTTATGCTATATAGCCAATCAATTTGGTTATATTTTAGTGACGATTATTTAAAGGCATGCTTTATCCCGTACATGTTTAGATGTATATGATAAAGTTCATGGGATAACTATATGTTGCAAATGAAATTATAATTATAAGATTCACATTGCATTTATGTATTATCCTTAAATTATTTGTAGTCATTGTTCTATTAAGATTGGACATTCATAAAAGGTAAAAAGATTAGCACAAGTTTTATGTTTCCTTATAAAGGAAGCAATTGATCTTATAGACTAAAGTATGAAGATATTTAAATAAATGTTTGGGTGCTTATTAGATAACATGTTCACTAAACTGACATGATATGATAAATCCATTTGGGACATTACTTTGTGTCTATGGGAATTCTCATTGTGATGATTGTATAAGTGATCCTTTGAATTAAGGTCTTCAAAGTTATCTTATATAGGCATTGCTATGTTTTAATGCTACTTATGACCTATTCTAATTATAGGTAGTTTAATCAGCAGTTATTAGATGTAGCATGAACTATATGGAGGTAATTGAGGGACAAGATAGGATTCATCACCTTAAAGTAATTAGGGAGAATGTTCTATTTTTTTCGATTAGTATTGATTTAGGAAATTCTTGGCCAAGGTAGAATGATATTTTGTAATAGTTTACAAATGTCATTAATTGAATCAATAGCTAATTGGGGAGAACTAAAATGATGGACTCAAAACAAAGTAGACATTAATTTTATGTTCTATTTCTAATCAGAACATTGTATGATGAAAGAAATGAATTATACGAACGAAAAACCATGTACGAAAATGTTATTCAAAACTGCTTTGACATTCGTAAATATTTATGCGATCATGATGTGCTGCTAGATGTCAATCTTGATCTATGATTATAAATTATTTAATTGGATAATTAAAGACAAATTAAAAGGGGTTTTAATTTATCTAATTCTTAGAATTAGAATTTATTATCATTGTGAACATATATGAGAACCTAATATGTATCACATAAAGAATGGGTTGAAGAGAGCAAAGATATTTTAATTAAGTTAGACTGGGTTATAAAGTTTGAGAAACTTTATGATTAAATATGAGATATTTAATAAATAAGGATCAACCTAAGATCTTGGATCTTATTTAGGCATATTGGTATTTAATTAGAATTATTTTTATTTTAATTAAAGTTTGATTGAAATTAGAATTTAATTTTAATAAAATTACTAAAGTGTTAAAAACTTATTATAAACAGGCTTCATCTCTAATGGAGCTAGCACTTCTTGTTTAACCTTCTTTGTAAGAATAATCCTCGTTTGGACGTAAGGATAGCTTATTCTACTCCTAGAATAAGGCTTATTTGGCTATTGGATTAAAGTAATCTAATCTTTGGTTTGGAATAGAGTATTCCAAGACCCATTCCAAACATAAATTTTAAAATTGTTTTAAAATCTAATAATCAATTCCAAAATTAAATTAATTATTTTTCTTAATTTGATTAATATTAATAATTAGATTAATTTTTAATTAATTTTTTAAAAAACACTTTCTAAAATTATAATTAATTAGTTTCAATTCTATTGTAATTAATTAATTAAACTTTTTAAAATTAAGAAAATTGTTTTTAAAGTAATTGAGAAAAATGTTTCTTAATTAAATTTATTTATTTCGACTGAGATAAATTAAATTTATGAATTTTTTGTTTAGAAAATTATTATTCAATTTATTTAGAAATTGTATCTTTATTTATGAATAATAAGGTTTTTTGTTTATTAAAAAAAGGTATTTTTTAAAAATGTTTTCATTTATTAATTAAGAAAAAGAGTTTTCTTTAATATTTTTGAAATATTTTCTAATTTTTAAGGAAAGATTTTCTAATTATTTAAGAAATCAATCTCTTAATAAATAATATAAATGACTTTCTTAATTAAATTTACAAGTTTTTATTTAATTTTGAAAGTTGTTTCCTTTTAATATTGGAAAATAGTTTTCTAATTAAGGAAAAGTAATTCTTAATTAGATTAGAAATATTTTTCTAATTAGATTATAATATGTTACTTATATAATTTTGAAAACGGAGTTTTTCTAAATTATAATAAGTAAGAAATGTAATTTATTGAAAACTATTTTCAATTAAAATTTGTTAAAGGAGTCAAGATAATTGGAAATAGTTTTCAATTGGATTTGAAAATTATTTTCAAATCAAATTTAATTTCTATTTGGAATAGGAATTTAGTTTATTAAGGAATCTTTGGGTTTAATCTAATTTCATTTTTCCAAATAGTTGAAATTATTATTTTATATTATGAAGATCAATAACTAGAATCAGATGAAGTTTTATATATTATGTATATAATTTGATTATGAGTGCATAAGTTGCATATATATGGATATAAGTTAAATTGTACGTTTGATACGTATAACATTCTACATGCAATTTTATGTTTAATGAAACGAACAAAAGTAAGTCTCTTGTTAAAATATTAAGTACGCATTTAGAACGTGATTGTTGCCTTCCATTATTGTAAGAGTAAACAAGAGTTCTGTTTATTGATAAGCTTGTTGAGTAAACTTAAAACCATTTTCACCCTAACATGTTTAGTCTTATAATAATGGGTTCTACTTAACTAAATTTGTGTGATTTGGTTAAACAAACTCATGATCGCATGAATTGAGAGATAGGGTTAGGAATAACATATATTTTGGCAAAAGTTGTCACTTAATAAATTTAGGAGTTACATAAGATGTGATTGATAAAGATATTATACTTAATTTAAGTTTTGTTGGTTTGTTGAGCAAACTCAAGATCAACTAAATTTGAATGGAATCCTAGACCACTAAACAGATTAAAGCAATCTTTCCAAATAGTAGTGAGGGAAATTATTTTAAATAAAATAGTAAGAGTATCCAAATACATGATTAAAGTTTTAATCTCATATGGTAGTCATGACATATAATTAATTACTTGATTTTCTTATATTTATACCTTGTTTTGAGTGAAAATTACCTTGTTTATTATAATTGATACTAAAAGTTGGTGAACCAAATTTCTTAGACATGCATAAGTTATGTTTGAGAAGAGTTCTTCAAGTTAGATAATTGCATGTCCATTATGTAACTTTGTTATAATCCCTAGTGAGGATTCTAAAAAAGTTTTAGAGATATGCCAAAGTCATATAGATGACAAATTTTATTAACATTTTGAGTTGACTAATGTCTCATAAACTTTGATGACAATATATAAGATGTATTTCAACACCAAGATAACAAGATGCAGGAGGTTTGCACATAGTAGAGCTGAAATGTGTAGTAACTTAATGGAATTGAAAAATGATGAACATGGATATCAATTAAATGAAGTTGCTATAGTATGATTGTAACACCCCACTCCCGCATGACCCGAACCCGACATCGATGGTGATATTCGAGTCCGTGTTGTGTGAGGGTGGCGTGCTACATCACTCAGTCAAAACTCAGTATAAATTTTTTTTGAAACATTCACATACTTTATATATTACGCGGAAAACAATGTACATAAATAATCATCGATGTGCTCAATGACCACGGGGGCCCTT
>JAOSBN010000004.1:39867137-39878142 GCA_027563595.1 Erythroxylum suave | reverse complement strand
GGTAAGGTGAAAAGCGTCACTAAGGCGCCTAGCCAAAGGCGTGGTAACGTTGTGGGAGAAAAAGATCTTTGACTTAACCAGGTTGATCTTTTGGCCCGAGGCCTGGCAAAAAGTCTCTAGGGTTTGGGTAATGACTTTAGTCTAGGAGTCCGAGGCTTCTGCAAAAAGCATCAAGTCGTCAGCAAAGAACAGGTGAGAGATGGGAGGCCGGGTAGAGCTCAATTTCAAGGGAAGCCATCGACCCTGTCCTACTGCTTGCAATATAAGATGTCCTAGTTGTTCCATGCACAGTACAAATAGGTATGGTGATAGGGGGTCTCCTTGCCGAATCCCTCTGGAGGGGTGGAAAGGTGCAAGTAAGGTCCCTTGCCAAGCCACCTGCATGGATACGGTGGTAACACATCTCATAATCAAACTGATAAGCGAATCCAGAAGACCGGCGACGGTTAAGGTATTGTGTAGGAAGTCCCACCTTAATCTGTCATACGCTTTCTCAAGGTCTACTTTGATCGCTAAGTACCCCTTTCGACCTATCTTTTTCCGCATGGAGTGGATGGCTTCTTGGGCAATGATAATGTTGTCAGTGATATGTCGGCCCGGTATGAAGCTGCATTGCCTTTCATCGACGATGGCAGAAAGAATGGGCTTTAAACGATTGACGATGACTTTGGAAAGGATTTTGTAGGACACGTTGCAAAGGCTAATCGGGCGGAACTGAGATAGATGAACCGGAGACGGGTTTTTGGGAATAAGAACCTGTATGGTCTTATTAATCTCAAGTTCCCAGTGTTCCCCGCTGAAAGCAGCCTGAATAGTCTCGGTCACTCTGGGGCCGACCTGCCTCAGTGTTTTTGAAAGAACATGGCATTGAAACCATCGACCCCCGGGGCTTTGTTCGGGTTCATACTAAAAGTGGCTGTCTGAACTTCGTGGGGTTGTATCGGAAGAGCGAAACTACTCTGAACATCCGGATGAAGGTCGGGGAACGTTCCGGACAGCGGGAAGCTAGGCGAAGGACTGGGCTCTTGATTGTAGAGAGTCACAAAGTAGTTTTTGGCGAGATGACGTAAAGGCTCCACTCCCATAACGATATTGCCCTGATCGTCTTTGAGGTGTGCAATCTGCAATCGCCGTCTTTTGGAATTGATGAGGGTGTGATAGTATTTTGTATTCCGGTCACCCTGCGAAAGCCAGTCACAGCGGGCTTTTTGGTGCCAGTAAATTTCTTCCTCACTGGGCACCTGCACTAGTTCCCCGGTCAACTGATCCTCCAACGCCAGTAGGTCTTCCATGTTGTGGGTATCCATGGCTCTTTGGATGCCCCATAACCGGGCTAGTAAACGTTTCTTACGATGAAAGATGTTACCAAAGTCGGACTGGTTCCATTTGGTAAGCTGAAGAGCCAGGGCGGTAAGAGTTTGGCAAAGGGAAGCCCCAGTGGGTGACCAATGGGCATTAAGAGTAGTAAGTAGACGATCTTTACTAGCCAAGTGTTGCTGGACTTCAAATGGCATGTCATCTTGATATGAACATGGAATAATGGAAAGTGGCTCTCTACCATAAACTATCTTAAAAGGAGTCATTCCAATAGCAGTTTGAAAAGAAATGTTGGACCAAAATTCAGCCCAAGGTAAATAATTAACCCATAATCTAGGATTTTCACCACAAAGCATTTCAAATACATTTCCAAGCACTTATTCGAAGTTTCGGATTGACCACCTGATTCTAGATGATAAGATGAACTCATATTAAGAGTTGTTCCTTGTAGTTTGAATAAAGACTTTCAGAATTGACTAATAAAGTCCTTGTCTCTATCGGACACAAAAAGTGAGGAACACCATGCAACTTAATAACATACTGAACAAATGATTCAGACACTTGTTGAGAAGTATAGTTTGCGTTTAAAGGGTAAAAATGACCAAATTTAGATAAACGGTTAATAACCACTATAACAACAGTGTAACCTTTGGAATTAGGCAAACCAGTTATAAAATCCATAGCAACATCTTCCCATACCTGGTTTGGAATCGGAAGTGGGCTAAGAAGTCTAGCTGGATGTAACTGAGAAGATTTAACTCGTTGACAAACTTGTCAAAGCTTGACAAAATTTTGAATATCAGCCCACATTTGTTTTCAATAAAAATATAAAGCAATCCTAGCATGAGTATGAATTACTCCCGCATGCCAACGAAGTGAAGAACTATGAAACTCTAACAAGATGCTTTGAATAACATCTTAAGACTGATCTGGGGTTACTAAACAATCCTTCTAGCAAAGCAGCCCTTGTTTAAACTGATAATGAGGATAGCTGGCTGGGTTCAGCTAATAATGTTGTAGTAATTGCTGTAGCTGTAGATCTTGGGCCATCTTGGCCTTAATCTCATCAAGAATAGTAACATGAGGTATAGAGATAGTTTTGGTGTTATCTATCCCACATGGATTTGTATACAATCAATTCCAGCGGGAACTGATGAATTACTTAAAGAAAAAATAAAGAACTTCTTGACGTAAACAGTAGAACTGAAGAACAGAAAAGAAAAAAGAAAGAAAAAAGAGAAGAGAGAGCACAAGAGATTTGTGTGTAATCTGGATTTTATTAAATGAGCAATATGATGATTACAACTTCTTGTATCTTTATACACACTTAACTATCAAATGTCATTAGCAGATTTTCAGAAAACACCTTAACTAACTAACCGTCAGCTATATTACAAACCGTGCCAAACTTTCTTCAACTTCAAACAACCTTAACTTGACTTTGATTTCTTTGAGTCACTACTACTTCATTCTCCTCCTTGACTCAGAGTCTTGACTTTCACTCCAATTAAGTCTCTAAGATAGTCAAACCTTGAGACATAAAATGCTTTCGTGAATAGATCTGCCATTTGCTCCTCTGTTTGTACATACTCCAACTTCACTTCACCTTCCTATTGTGCAACTCTCAAATAATAATATTTGAGTTAAAAATGTTTGGTCCTTCCATGAAATATTGGATTCATTGAGATGGCAAGGTCTGTCTGATTGTCAACATACATCAGTGTAACATTCTGCACGGTCATCTATAAATTCGAGAGCAATTTTTTGATCCAGATAGCTTGTTTTGCTACAGAAGTAGTTGCAACTATCTCAGCTTCTGCACTAGATAAGGCTACCACTTCTTGCTTTTTTGGAACTCCATGAAAAACAAGTTGATCCTAAGGTAAAACAGAATCCAGAAGTGCTCTTCATGTCAACTGTAGAGCCACCCCAATCACTATCCACATAACACTTCAGATCACATTCTCCAGTCTTCTCATAAAGCAACCCATAATTCTGTGTACCTTTAAGATACCTGAAAACTCTGTTTATAGTAATCAAGTGCAACTTTCCTAGATTGCTCAAGAAACGTGAGAGCACACTCACAGTAAATTGCACATCAGGTTTGGTAACTACTATGTACATAAGACAACCAATCATACTCCTATACCTTCTGCTTTCAATTTCTTCATCTTTAACCTTCTGTATCAACTTCTCTTTTGGGCGCATAGGAGTTGAAACTGGCTTGCATTGATCCATTTGAAATCTCTTCAGCATATCACCAATGTACTTCTTCTAGCTCACAAAAATAAGTCCCTTCCTTTGCTCTATCTCCATGCCCAGAAAGTACTTTCTAAGACCAAGATCTGTAATTTCAAATGTGCTACTAAACTGAAGCTTCAAGCATTTGATATGAACATTTCAACTTCCAGTTAGAAGCAAGTCATCTACATAAACAGAAACCACAGATACATGCCCTTCTTCAACTCTAATATAGAGTGTAGGTTCACTGCTACTTCTCTGGAAGCAAATTTGCAGTAGAAAGGTGTCTATATTCGAGTACCAACACCTTGGTGCTTGCTTTAACGCATCTAATGCCTTGTTCAGCTTATATACCTTGTCTTCTTGTCCTTTAACAGTGAAGCCTTCTAGTTGATCTACATATATCCCCTCTTGTAGCTCTCCATTTAAGAAAGCAGACTTGACATCCATTTGGTGAACCTTCCATTCCTTTTTTGTAGCTATAGCCAAGATCAACCTTATCGTCTCAATAATTGCTACCGGTGCAAAGGTTTCATTGAAATCCACTCCTTCAATCTGTCCATACCCCTTCACCACTAGTCAAGCTTTATATCTATTGACCAAACCATTTAGATTTAGTTTCATCTTGAACACCCATTTGAGGCCTATCACCTTTCTTTTACTTGGTCTCTCAATAAGTGTCCAGGTTCTGTTCTTATGAATCATCTCCAGCTCCTCCTCCATTATAGCCTTCCACTTCTTATCACTTAGAGCCTATTGTACATGGGATGGTTCATAAATTGCCGAATGACTTCTCTTAATATCTGCCAAGGTTCTTGTTCCTCTCACAGAAACATGATCAAAATCCTCTTCTGGAGGTTCAACACCATTGTCATCTCCTGGAGCATCATCATCAAACATGGAGGGATTAGTGAGATCTAAGCCATTACTGAATTTAATAGGTTTCTCACCATCCTTAAAAAAGGAGTTCACTTGTCCTTGATCTTTCTTGTTCCATTCCCATTGTACATTCCCTAGAAAATGAACATCTTTGCTTACTTTGACTCTATTTGAATCAAGAAAATAGAGCCTGTATCCCTTGATAACTTTTAAATACCCAATAAAGATAGCAGGCTCACTCTTGCTGTCCAATTTGCCTTTATGATATATAGGAATAACATAAACTCCCAAAGATCTTGAGATTTCTAGGCTTATGCTTCACACCACACCACATCTCTTGAGGTGTCTTTCCTTCAAAAGTTATGGTGTACAATCTGTTTAAGAGAAAATAGGTTGTACTTCTAGCTTCAACCCAAAACTTCTTGGGAAGACCCTTCTCCCGTGCATGCATCTCACCATCTCCATTATAGTTATGTTTCTTCTCTCCACTACTCTATTTTGTTGAGGAGTGTAGGGAGTTGTCAACTGATGCTTGATACCTGCTTCTCTGTACAGAAACTCAAATTTTTCTGCAGTAAACTCACTTCCATTATTATTTCTTACAAATTTGATTTTGCTTCCACATTGGTTTTCTACAAGACTTTTAAAGTTATTGAAGATATCAACAACTTCCTTTTTACTTTTGAAACAATAAAGCCACGAGTATCTTCAATAATCATCAATCATTAACAAAAAATACCTGCTGCCACTCAAAGACTCCTTGGACATTGGGCCAGACACATCCATATAAACCAATTGTAGCAGTTCACTGGCTCTCCAGGATGATTTTGGGAAGGGAAGTCAAGCTTGCTTGCCTTTAAAGCAAGTACTGAGATCCACCATTCAACTCTGCAGGAAGATCATCCACCATCTTCTTTCTTGCTATTTCTTCAAGACCTCTTAGATGAAAATGTCCCAGTCTCTTGTGGCAAAGTTCAGTCAGTTGTATATTACTGACAAGAGTAAGCTACTGTAAATCCTCCATCTTCAGAGAAAAGCTCTTATTTCTTACTTTAACTCTGATAACTTCACTTCCTCTTGGATCAATAATTCTGCACTCATCATTTTCGAAAAACACTTTGAACCCTTTCTCAATGAGTTGTGACACACTGAGAAGATTGTAATGTATCTTAGGCACAAAGAGAACATTTGAAATAGTATTGAGTCCTTCCTTGGGCACAAAGTAATGAGTTGTGACACCCTTTCTTCTTGGATTTCTCCTGATTGCCATTCTTCGTGAATGCCTTAAATGCACCTTCTGCAACATCACCCTTCCCCATCAGATGTCTTTGTTCTTGTGTTTGAAAGGCACTAACAACCTCAGTCAACTTAATGCTGGCCATATCTTTCGAATTTTCCAGAGAAGCAATGGTTGCTTCATACTTCTCTGGAACTGAGATTAGTAGCTTCTGGACAATCCTGTCATCATTAAACTCCATGTCTAGAAGCCTGATTTGGTCTACCAACTGACTAACCTTCTCGGCATAGGCTTAATTTAACAGACTCTCCATCTTTCATTTGTAATCTATCAAACTCCCTTATAAAGTTTAGTACCTTCATATGCTTCACCCTATCATCTCCCTAGTATTCCTTCTTCAAGAAATCCTAGATTTTCTTTACTGAATCCAACTTTATAATTCTTGTAAAAATGGAGGGAGCCATGGCCTAGTACAGACATGATCTAGCTCGAGCTTTCTTGGTGATTCTCTCCCTCAACCATCTATGCTGAGGAATAGCTACATCTTCTGGTGGCACTTCAACCGTATAGTCATCTTTAACAGGTTCCCAAAGATCATATCCTTGCAGAAACACTTCCATCTTGATTGCCCAGATTGCATATCCTTCACCATTGAACACTGGAGGCTGCAAGCCTTGAGATGAGTTCTCAGTCATCTCTGATGAACTTCTTGAAATCATAGCACTTCCAAAAAGAATCACCATCCTCAAACCTTTAAGTAACAAACTCACTCACTCACAAGTCCCTCAAGAAAGATAGCTCTGATACCAGATTTGTTGGTGTTATCTATCATGCATGAATCTGTATATAATCAATTCCAGTGGGAATTGATGAATTACTTAAAGAAAAAGTAAAGAACAGCTTGACGTAAACAGTAGAACTGAAGAACAGAGAAGAGAGAAGAAAGAAAAAATAAAAGAGAGAGCACAAGAGATTTATGTGTAATCTAGATTTATTGAATGAGCAATATGATGGTTACAACTTCTTGTATCTTTATGCACACTTAACTATCAACTATCATTAACAGAATTTCAAAAAACACCTTAACTAACTAACTACCTGTCAATTATATTACAAACCGCACCAAAATTCCTTCAGCTTCAAGCAACCTCAACTTGACTTTGATTTCTCTGAGCCACTACTACTTCAGATAGCCATTTGGAAGCTATGGGAGGAGAGTCCGCCGCTTGATTTGTATTTCTAGGCTTGTATTCAATGGTATAAGAATACCGATGGAGGTATAATTTGTGAATCCTAATCTACTGATGGAGGTATAATCTGTGATGGACAAGTCTCCCTACAATGTGCTCCAGCTGCTGTCTAACTCTGCACCAGCACTATGCAAATGTTGCAGCAATGTACTTCAAGAAAACCACCTGTCTGTTTGTCACTGAAGCTGGAGCTAGTTTTGTGCTGCTAGATGCTGCTGATTCAGCTACACACTCACTCCTTCACTTCAGCTGTAGTTTCCAGAACTGATTTTGTAGTTTCTCCAACAACTACACACACTTGTGTATTTGCTCGAACTGAATAAAATACTTCAGAAGTTCAACACTTTTTGTTGTAACACTCATGTAATGCTTACTTTTCAAGAAATGTTGTCTCTCTAGTAATGTAAGTTACTCTCAAAGTGTTTGTAATGGTTCGGATGGGATGTAAAGATTTTGGCAACTCTTCAAAAATGGAATTTTCAATTTTCAAGTTTTGTTTCTTCCACTTCAAAGCTTCAGCACACAATCTCACAACTCTCTCTTTTTTGATCTTGTTACACTAGGAAGAATAACAGAAGGAAAAATGAAAGCAAAACAGAGTTCTCAAGAAATGAAGTTCTTCTCTCATTGATTTCTGCAACTGTTACATTGATTTTTAAAATACTGATGTGTAGCCTTTCATGTTGGCTCACACATTTTGTGCCATTTTTACATCTATGGCTGAGAATGAAAATCAAAACCAAGGAGCAAGATGGTGACAAGTATCTCACTCTCATTGGCTGCTCAAAAAACTAAACAGATGTTTTGTCTAACTTTTCTAACACAACCTGACAAAGCTACTGCTAAAAGTAATGAAACATCAGAGAAAAGAAAATGAGGCTGATTCTGTTGGGACCACTTCATAACTTCAGATGTGAACTTTATCTAATTACTTTGATGTCAATTAAGGAAATGATTCTACTCTTCTTAACTTTAGTTGACTCTTTTCAGCTTCTTCGAACACTTGACTTTGCTTCAGGTTTTTTTCATCTGATGCAAGGTCTACTCTGCACTTGCTTCACACAGCCTGCTTCCTTTTCCTTCAGCTTCCCTTTGCTCATTGCTTCAATCTCTTCACTTCCTTTGCACTGATCTTCAATCAATTGAGTTTTACTCCTCTGATCCATACACTTCTGAATTGCTCCTAGTATCATCATTTCCAGCTTTCTCTTAAGCACAGGAGCCTTCCTCTTCATTTTCTTCTTCTTCCTCACCTTCACTGAACCAGCTAGATCCTCTACTAATTTCAGTATTGCAGGCTCCATGAAAAAACACAATTCAACAAATACCACAGCAACTAAGGTAACCATGCTTCTTGCTCTGGTGTTTGAATAACTTGTTGGTTAAGGTGTTTTCAGCTGTGGTGGTCTATCCGGATGATGAAGTGGTGACCAAATAGATAATGCCGAATTTTAGACACAACTTTGGAGATAGCATAATGCTATTTAACATATACAGACTGCTGCATTCGAGATGATAGCTTCTTTGAAAAATAAGCTATTGGTCTTACATCTTGCGACAAAACAACACCAATTTCCAAACCCGAAGCATATATTTCTAACACAAAAAGTGCGTCAAAATTGGGCAGTGACAGTATAGATGCTTCAGTTAATACTTGCTTGGGCTGAACAAAAGCATTTTGTGCTTTTTCATTTCAAACAAAACCATTTTTTTGTAACGATTTAGTCAGAGGGCTCATTATAGATGCATACTTCTTGATAAAGTGGCAATAGTACCCCGTTAATCCCAAAATTCTTGCACTTTCGTCACAAATGATGGGGTCTTTAACTGCCTGTATTTTTCTCGGATCTATTTCTACCCCTTGGCTAGAAACAATATGGCCTAGATATGTTATTTTGGTTTTCCCAAACATGCACTTAGAAAGGTTAGCATACAAACTGTTGTTGTAAATGAGTTAATACTATTTCCAAGTGATCTAAATGAAGCATCCAGCTGGAACTATAAACCAAAATATAGTCGAAGAAAACCAAAACAAATTTTCACAAGAAAGACTTGAAAACTTTATTTATAAGAGATTGAAAAGTAGTGGGAGCATTGGTTAAGCCAAACGACATGACTAACCATTGGTAATGGTCATGATGCGTACAAAATGCTTTCTTTGGGCGATCTTCAGATCTTAATAATAGTTGGTGATAGCCAGATCGATGATCTAGCTTGGGAAAGAACTGAGATCCATAGAGCTCATCAAGAAACTCATCTATTGTGGGAACTGGATATGAATCCTTATTGGTAACGACATTCTAGGCTTGATAATTCGTGCAGAAGTGCCAAGTGTTGTTCTTCATCTTGACCATTATCACAGGTGCTGAAAACGGACTGGTACTGGGTTGAATGATTCCTTCACTCAGCATCTCCTCGACCATCTTTTCAATTTCAGACTTATGAGAAAACGAATATCTATAAGGCCTTACCTTAACTGTTGTAACCTCATCCTGAAGAGGAATGGCATGGTCGTGTGTTCTGGTAGGGGGTAACCCCCAAGGTGCTTCAAACACATAAATATGTTTCTGGAACAACTGCTTCATTTCCTTGGATATATCATCCCGTACTTGAATGAGTGGATCTGCTTGTGTAGTTGGAGAGGTCAGAACATATAACTCAGCAATAGCTATATCATCCCGTACTTGAATGAGTGGATCTGCTTGTGTAGTTGGAGAGGTCAGAACATATAACTCAGCAATAGCCTTGGTGGCTTGTATTCTCTGCATATGGTGGTATGTAGCAGGAGTAGGAAGAGCGGATTTTATGCCTTGCAATGTCACCAAATGCTCACCATCGTGAAATTGAATGTATGCTTCCTTATAATTAGCAATGTGAGCACCAAGTGTAGCCAGCTATGAAACTCCCATTACCACATCATTCCCAGATACAATAAGGACGTAAGCAGTGAAGGAGACTATATGATTATATTACTTGCCTTGATAATGATAATAATGGCATCAAAGATAATGCACAAGTTCATATCTCACTACATTACCACCACACTTAATAATTGACATAAACAGTGTAAATCATGCAAGTTGTTGGCTCAAGTGTTCTTTTTGACTCTAAAGCATTACATTCCTATCAATGCCCACTTCAACAATCCCCACATGTCACTTTCTCTTCCTTACAAAACATGCATACATGTGTAGATAATTGGAATGTTTTTAAAATGTTTTTTTTAACAAAGTAGGTTTTTGTTGAAATTTCTCCACTCCGTCAACTCTCAACATGGTTTCAATGGATTCAATAGCGGGTTCACGTGTCTAGGCTTGGCAATAAGTTAAGCCTAAGCTCGATCCAAGGCTCATAACCTGATTTTGAGCATGATTAAACTTATGTTGTTTTGTTTATAAGAATAAAGTCGAGTCAAGTCAGACCAGATCTGAGTTGCCTGAATTAAAAATTAATATGTGGTTCATTTTTTAAGAAAAGGGCTTTACACCCAATAAGCCCAAGATTGACCCATTAACTTTAGATTGGGTTGGTTCAACTAGCCAAATCTAGCTCTAATTTTCAATCTCTACTTTTTAATCTCTAATTTTCAACTAGCCGAATCTAGCTCTAATTTCTTCAGTACATTTTTCCAGTTACATATCTCTACATTTCATTTTCCTTACAGTTGTTGAAATACACTAAAACCATCCGAATGGTTTAAACATATGTTCCTTGTTCGGAGTGATTACAACCAATACAAATCCAAGTGTTACAACCAGAGAAGTATGAAAGAGTTGATATTCTGGAAGTTTTTTTGAAGCAAAAGCAGTAGTGTAGCAGGACTGAGTGCGCAAGCAATCATCATCTGTCCTGAAGCTGAAGTTCAAACAAAGCATTGAGTGACCTAGCAATCTTCAGGCAAGAGAGCAACCATCGGGCAAGAATTTTCAATCTCTACTTTTTATCCTTTTCGAATTCGTCCAAACTCTAATAAAGGACACGTAATAATTTCTCTGTGAAAGTTCATCCAAAGCACAAGCAAATTGGTACAGAAATCTTCATGTATGGAGCGGTTCACACAAATCAAAGGAAATGGTCTTTT
>JAOSBN010000004.1:39838742-39854511 GCA_027563595.1 Erythroxylum suave | reverse complement strand
ACCAATGGAAGAGGAATATATTGTGCTTGTGGGTCACCTTCACAATGTTTAAGCAAGGAAACATGGAAGATTGAATGCATCCTAGCTTCTGGAGGTAATTTTGGAGGTAACTTTCCTAATTCTACTCCGGATGCATTATACATGGTTGTTGATCAATCTAATGATTAGATTACTATCATCCAGATCCTGAAGCAGTTACCAACAGTGGAGCTTGAAAAGTTGATGCCAACATAATGGATCACCAACTACCAAAAAGTGTTTCACGCACCTCACCGACACCTCTTCACACTACCACTCCAGAAGGTGGGTGAGAAACTTTCAGATCCAGAAGGTGGACGTATCAACCTTATAGTTCTTCCACAATTACAGGTCATCTTGAACAGATTACCAGATCTCGACCTAGATCTTTACATGAGATGTTGAATACTACATATCAGCCAAAGTCAACTATTCCTGTGTTGACTTCTACTCTTATAGCCTGTATGCTCGTAAGACCATACGAGGATGACTTTCCTCAATTATCTAGAAGTACTGATGAATCACAGAAGGTTATCTTTAACCCTTACATCCGAGCAATAGGAATCACTTCACAAGGCACCCTCGTATCAAATCCTTCTGATGAAGTGTTAAATTGACAGACATCTAATGCTGTAGCATAGAACAAAGTTCTGAAAAGGATTGATTCAAAGCTGGATGAAATCAGTCAACAAAACATTGCTACACAATATAAAGTCGATTCAATTACTACACAAATTCAACAGATGTATCAAGCTTATAAATAGCAGATCTAGAATCTTGATGCTGAACTCCGTCAATACATCTTTGCCTATTACATGGGGCCTGAATTTGAATTTAAAGTGAAAGAGATACAAATGATACAAGGAATTGTAAAACAAATTGAAGCTGATATGCACTCTGCTCAAACAAGGATAGTATATGGCTCGACTTCTACAGTCTTCCCAAATACTCATCCCGTGTATTCATCTTCTCAATATCAGAAATATCTTGAAGAAGCTGACTATTCAAAGGTATTCAAGTTCAATTATCCTTTGATTAGATAGTATGTACATCCACAGGCAACTGAAACAAAGTCGACAAGAAAATCGAAATCAAAAGTTAAGCCTGAAAAGGTTTCTAAACCATCTGGTTCAGTTTTTCCTGAACATTAGTGGAGAAAACCTGGAAGAGTTTGTATCCACTCTCCAAATAAGTCAAACTCTCCACAAAGACAGTCTCATCCTTCTACTTCTACTGGGAAGGATAAAGCGCCCATGCCAAAGTTCATTGCAACTCTTGAGACACAAACTGCAGTAGAGTCTAGTTCGACATCAGATCAGGCAAATCAACATTCAGATGCTTACTCTAGAGCCTCTGAAGCATCTATTACATCGTCAAAAATTTTTGAATTTTCCCCGAATGACTCAGCACGGCTTGCTGACCTTTCTGAACTTTCTCAAGTTCTCATCACGATGCCTGAGTTTATTGAAGAGTATCCTGAAACAAGTGAAGCAGAATCAATAGGTACTAAACAATTCAGGCCTAGACCTACACCAGCACCACAAGCTGATCTAGTTACACAAGATATCGGGACACCCAAGCCTTCATCTGGTCCATATTTTACGTTCGATGATCTATCAAATATATCCTTTGGATAAGTTATATGAAAAATATATCCCTTGGAGAAATCTATCAGCTTGCAGTATTATCTCTTGATAAGTTATATGTTCAACATGCCTTATTCAAAAATATCATGAAAGGCGGTCCAGTTTTGAAACAGGCTTGCAAGAAGCCTTATCTCCAAGTCAAGTGCAAAGATAAAAAGACTTGTGATTGTCATAGTAAGATGAAAGCTCATCTTCGTCAAGTCTATTTTTGGAGAAAGTCTCGCAAATCTAAAGATGATCATAAACCCAGACACAAGGTCTATCATAGAAAGAATTCCAAATATTGAAGGTTTATGAGATTCTTCAAGAAGTCCTCCCATCAATAGAAAGCCACTAGATGGTTTCTCTATGGACAACAAGGTCACTTCGCTTGAGAATGTCCTCACAAATCTAAGAAAGACATCAAGTTGTTAGTACATATGGAGAAACTTCTGCCTATACATAAGTCCAACAACTTTGAAGATCTTATTGAGGAATAATCTCAGGAAGATGAGGGCACCAAGTTTGCTGCTTCTGTTTCTATAGAATCCAACTCTGACTCTTCTGAGACACAGTCAAAGGCCTCTATCTATATGTACAGTAGACATGCAAGAAGTTAGATCCTACACTAGTGCTAAAACCTTATGTTCAAGTCCATGTATTTCAACAGGACAAATATGATCGACCTATTAGAGCTATTGGGTCTATGGATATTGGATCCAATCGTACAATCATGAAGCCCAACATTCTGCCTTCTGACTTATGGAATTCCCATGATGAATATTTCACGACAATTGATGGCAATTCTTTTAAAATAGGGCTTATATCTAAAAAAAGAATCGGTCTCAAATTCTTTCCTCAGTGCACAGTATGGAGTAAAGTCCTTGGAAGCAATCTACCTGGCCCAGACATTCTAATTGGTATATACAATAAAGCCCAACCTTTATAGATCCTACCCACAGGCCTCAGGTATCGAAACCTATTCAATCCATACGTTGCTCTCACTAACATTTTTGAACTTAGCTCGATTCCTACACAGTACACTGCCATCAGAGATAAACTATTGTAATATTGTCCTGAATCTCATGCACAGTTTACTCATCCATATCCTCTGTGGAAAAATGCTGACTTTTTTATAAGTCTGCCATTTAAGAAGAATGATGAATCAACCCCACAAAAGCAACTCATCCAGGGATGAACCCTAAAGATTTGAAGCTCGCATAAGATGAGTGTGCTATCATACAAAAGCAAGGATTAATTGAGCTTACAAAGTCAGATTGGGCATGTCAAGCATTCTATGTCAATAAACGTTCAGAGTAAAGACATGCAAAGAAAAGATTAGTCATTGACTATAAGCCTCTGAATGCATTCCTACAAGATGATAAGTTTCCTCTTCCTAATATAAATACACAAGTATTATTCCTCAAGGAAGCTATTATCTTTTCCAAGTTCGATCTTAAAACAGGTTTTTTGGCAATTGGGTATTCACCCAGAAGAACGTTACAAGAAAAAATTTTGCATCCCAATGCACAGTATCAATGGATTGTTATGTTATTTGGACTTAAAGTCGCTCCATCACTGTTTCAGCGATCCATTACTAAGATTTATCAGCCTATCCTTAATAGTGCATTGATTTGCATTGATGACATCTTACTATTCTCAATGACCCATGAGGATCATCAGGCCCTGTTATCAAAATTCTTGGATCTTACTCAACAATATGGGATTATGCTTTCGACCTCGAAAAGCATCATTGGCGCTATAGATATTGAATTTCTGGGTATGCAATTCAAATATGGATTCTATTAGCCTGGTCCACATATTGCAAAAGAACTATTGCAATTTCCTTATGAACATCTTATGGTAAAATAGATACAACAATTCCTCAGGATTGTTAATTATCTCAGAGATTTCATCCCACATATGGCGGCTTACACTTTATGCTTATCCAAACTTTTGAAAAAGAATCCACCGTCTTGGACTTTGGAACAAACTAAAGCTGTCAAGCATCTGAAGCAAATCTGTCAGAATCCTCCACCTTTAAAGATTACCATTACTGGACAACGGATTTTACAAACAAATGCTAGTGACCATTGTTTCGGTGCTGTTCTCATAAAAGAATCCAATGACAATCAACAGCCTAGTCCATCTAACACTACTACCTTGCTGACAGAACATCCACCATGGCCTCATAATCTTCTCTACCCATGGTTTGTGCATAAACTTTGTCTATATAAATATGTGTTCTAGCCTCAGTTTCTTTCATCCTTTCCGCTAGTTTCCTTTTCTATTCAGTATGGCTAGTTCTTCTCTTTTTGCGTTTACAAAGAAATCCTTTCCACCTCTCCTTAGATGCCCTACCAATATTTTTCAAGTTGCCTTTCTTTGTCGTGTAAGTTTGTTTTATTATTTACATCGTACTCTTCTTGAGCGTGATCTTTTTGGTAGTCCTGTTATGTTCAATCTTAAGGCATCATACCTACATGTATTGACCTTATCTGATCCCTTCACACAAAGCATATTATGGTATTTATGGGCATTATCTTCTCTCTATGCCTGTGCCATTTCTTTTTCTCCTCTAGAGGTTTATCAGAATCTCTGTGACATCAATAATGGTAGTTCATTATTATGGACGTTTCTTGAATGGTTTCAATCTTTGGATTTATGGAAGCAACAGTGCGTTAACATAATTTCCCAACATCGTCTTCGAATATCTTCGGAAAGAAGACAATCTGCTAGAAGGTTCTATTTTATCCACCGTCCATATCGTGAATACTCTATTGGTGCACTTTACACTGAGCCACATGTTCAAAATTATCATACATCTCTGTATTGACCCAGATGTTAGAATAATGTATTATTAGCTCTTCGAGATTTTCTCAAAGAAATTAATCATTGGACTGACACACCGGTGCTTTTGTGGAAAAAGTACGTCCCTTGTGGTCCTGAAAAGTAGAGTATTCTGGTTGAGAAGGACCTGCAATGTCAGAGACTGTTTCCTCTGTGTCATATTAAGGACTACTAGGACTAGGCATATCAACTTTTGATGCTTTAGGTTCACCAGGTATGAATTCTCCAGGATATGGTCCAAACAAAGTGGTGAGCTTCGCTTGGACCAGGTTCCTTTTGAATACTTCAAGGGCTCCAAGTTATAGAATTTTTAAGAAGGTCCATAACACGCATAGCCTTATCTTTTCCGATGACGATGTTCTGTCCTACTCTTATGCACTAGTGATTTAGTAATAAATATGATAGAAGGACGACCATGATAACAGAGATAAGGCTTCTCAAAGAAATCAAAGCACAATCATAGAAGTACGACTATAATATTATCAATATGTGCAACAGAAAACACACCCAGTCATGTATAAATTTGCAGAAAATCAACTACATCAAGGCAGTGATAAATTTTGCTTTGATACTTACCGTTAGACATGCAAATAATCTATACACATGCCTATTATAGAAACAGAAAAAAGCGGAATGTTATTACATACCTCCTGCTATTGATTTTAAGAGATTTCAAACATATATAAAAGGGCTCTTATAAGCTTTTAGAAAATGCAAGAGATGGTGTATGCAGAATATCGCTAGGCCTAGGGACCCAATCTCCTTATATTCCTTGTTGTCTTCTATCAAAACAACAGAAGGACATGATGGTTCAAAAAGTCATGAGGTTTCACAATGGACAGACACGACCCATCATATAGAAACTATTGGTTAGCCAACATGTAACACTTTTCACATCTTTCTGCAATTAACTCAAAAATATTCACATAATCCACGGTAAAAAAAAAAAGAACAAAATACTGTGTATACATCTATAATTTGTCAGCAATTCTCTAATTGACCAACTCTCATTAAACTTAAATTTTTACAAATCTATACACTTTCTGCACACTTTCTATTCACAAATCTTCCATCTAACTCATTCATCAAGTTTATTCACCGAAACTACACTTTTCAAACCACGCATGCATGTATTCATTTGCACAATAAAACATCATAAAAACCACTTACTTGATTCATCAAAACTTTCAGTAGTGAGAGTGAATCAAAGACACAAAATACACAGCTGATGTTTCTGTGTTGAATAATACAAGAAGGGAATTTGGTAAACAATGTTTTCAGTGGTGAAGATCATCTACAATAATATTTTTTTTATCATAAACATAACCACATGTCTTAATCAAACCTCTCCACATATCACTATTGCATGGAATACATTTGTCACTCAAATAAGACTGCCACATGTCACATCATAATTGGTCCATTTATCTCTTATTTTCATTTTTTTTCTAGGCTAAAATATCCCAAATTCCGAACATTTCCTAAAATTAACCAAAAATTTCGAAATAATATTAATAGTTTCCAAATCAATTTTCAACATATAAAAACCACAAGTCGCATTTTAATCGCATTTATAACTCAATTATATCCGAAAAATGTCAATGAATGCATGTACAATTATTTCATGAAAATCAATACAATTCAAATATTTAAATACACCATATGATGCATGAAATGCACTCCTAATTTTTCAGTATACACTATTCCGGGATCCTAGCCCCTAACATGGGATATTGGGACGTTACATCAATAGTGAGTTCACGTGTCTCGAGGCTAGGCTCGATCCAAAGCTCACGACTTGAGTTTGAACACGATTGAACTTATGCAGCTCAAAACTCGATCAAATTTGATTAAATATATATAATTAAAAAGTGCCAGACTAGGTTGGGGTTCGTTTTTTAAGAAAAGGACCCGAGACCTTGTTAGCCCAATATTGACCCACTAACCTATGAACCAGCCCAATCTAGCTTCAATTGTCAATCTCTACTTTTTATCCTTTTTGTGTACGTCTGAACTCCAAGAAAGGACACGTAATCATTATTCTATGAAAGTTTATCCCGAGCAAAAGGAAATTGGCACAGAATCGTTTGATACGATAACTCAGTCCGGCCAAATCCAAATCTTCTGTTCTAAGATACCCTATTCTTTCTGTACCATAATATATCATCCACCCAATTTTGATTTACTTTCTGTAACAGATGGACGGGATCAAGTTTAGAACTAGGTAGACTGGGTAATCGCGCTTGAGGCAACCTGCGCGACACCTGCAGCAACAGAAGAATTGTTCCCATCCTTGCCCGTACGATCAGCTCTGATCGCATCAAGAACCGCCACCAGAGCCACTATGAAGGCGTAATCAATGTTAGGATACACTGTAACCGTAAAGTAGTCTTTACCCGACAAATGTGTCTCGGACATCTGCAGTCCCATAAACCACAACCCATTAATAATTATACATTAAAAAAATATGAAACTCCTTATAATTTGATGAGGTTTAAAAGATTTTTTAATTTTGTAAAAATAATTTTTATTAAAATAACGATAAAAAATACGTTGTATGAATAACACATATGACTCAATCAAATGCTATTAAGATGACTATTTAACCTAACTCAAACTAATTAAAATCTATTCAAATCAATAATTTAATATAATTATAATATATTATTAATTTAAGTAAACTTAGTTATTTCGATTTAATTAAAAGTGAAGAAGACAGAAACATCAATTATGCATGAACACATACGATAATTTATATTCTTGATCACATGAATTTGGCTGCTTGAGTTAACTGCAGATATTCAATCCTTTTTGCTTACGTATTCTTTTGAGATGCACCAAAATTTTTCTGTATACAGGTGCCACTGTACGTAGCAACAAAGATGGCGTCAATGACTCAATAAAGAGATCTTCCCTCTTTGTTCCATCGAATAATGGCTATGCACGAACTGCCTTGCGATGGATTGGTTATGAATCTCGTTGCACGTCATACTGACCCCTTTCTCTTCTTTGGGGCATTCTTTACCTGTTACCGAACTTTCATATCGATGAAGGGAAACTGTGGTATTCCCTTGCAATCCGGAAGAGGGGACAACTTAAAGATGCTAGGAAGAAGGAATGAAAGTGTTATGTCTACCATTTTAGCCACGGAGGTTGTTCGGTACAATCAGTTGCTTGTTGTTTGGTGGATTAAACTTTTAGGATACTAATTCTGTACTTTATTGTCTATGATTCAAGTATATCGGTAGTCATTTGATAGTTGCTTTCAGAAGCTCTGTAGTTTCAACATTGTAATATATCATAACAGTTTGAAGAATCAAGCTTTATCGTTGAGAAGGAATTGCAGTTAGGGTTGACAATTGTGACCCAGTTTGCGTATCGAGTTAATTAGAATTAGAACTTTAAGGACGAGGTTAGATTAATAAAATTATGTCTTTTTGATTGATTAAAATAAAATTTGAAAATATGAGTTAAACGGTAATATGTTATGATTTAACAGAAAATTTATAAAAAAATAAAAGCAAGAAAATATTTTTAATTAAAGAAAAATGGTTAATATTATTATTATTATCATTATCATTATTATTATTATTATTATATGTTTTATATTTTTTTGGAAGAGTTATAAACTTAATTTTTGTACAATTAAATATCTAATATCTAACAAATATGTTGTACGAATAACACATGTGACTCAATCAAATGTTATTAATATGACTATTTAACCTAACTCAAACTAATTAAAATATGTTCAAATCAGTAATTTAATACAATTATAATATATTATTAAATTAAGTTAAGTTTAATTATTTCAATTTAAATTTAAGAAATTAGTTGATTATCATGTTAATTAGTTAATAGAGAGATATTTTTATTTTTATTTTTATTTTTAAATGTAGTATTTGAGTTTTTAGTTTCTGTTTTTCATTTTGGTTTCCTTCACTTTTCAAAATTTATGAAAACTACAAACATTAATTTTTTTCTATTTCTATCTTTTCCTAATCTGAATTACCAACAACTAAATATGTATTAATATAATTATTTAATGTACTAATTATTAATAATAGTTTACAGTAATATTATATATTTAATTAAAATTAATTATTAATTTAAATATGAATTATTTAATTTAATTTAATTTTTGCATTAAATTAAAAATAAATTTAATAGTTATTTATAAATTAATCAAAAATAACAGAAAATATATAGATTTTAAATAAAATTCGATTTAATAATTAAAATAAATCCAAAATAAATATTAGACATTAAATTATTTATTTCAATAAAATAAAATTATTTTTATTGATAATTTAATAATAAATATTATATAAGAGATTAAAATAAATAATTAATTAAAATTAATTTCTCTTTAAATTTTATTTAATATACCATTATTATCAGTAATAAAATATAACTATATTGATATTAACAATTAATCAATTTTTGTTTTAATTTTAAAAAACGACAAAAACTAAAAACCCTAACTAAAAAACAAAAGTGGAATCAAACAACACATAACAAAAAGAATTTATTATAGAGATTTTCAGTAAATTTAAAGATTAAGGAGCTTTTCTAAAATTAGTTTGAATCATATTTAAATTTAAAATAAATATATATTTTAATAGAAATTAAAATGTCTAAAATTAGTCTTTTACCATTACATAATATCTTGAAAGGAAGGGAGTGAGGGTTCTTTGCAATCAAATAACACATCAAATTCTCTGTTTAAGTTAGTATGTCAAACCCTATTCACGTATGAAGACATCAGATAACTTACTTGAGCAACGATGATGTCGGACGCACCAAGGTAGATATTGCATGATCTCACCCCCCAGCTACCTTTGACCTTAAAATCGGGGACACTCTCTGATGTCGTGTTAGATGCCAAAAACACGTCTAATTGAGTCGTGGATTGCCTCATTGACGGTTTCTTGACGCTAAAAAGCAAATCTTTCTTGTCTGTGCTCTTTCCCCTGAACACTTGCCACCTCCTGTGCAAGGTCATTGTCTGAAATGGAAGAACAAAAGACTACGGTTTAGTATTCCTGGTGTTTTCTGAAAGTCAAATGATGATCTAATCCTGTTCTTAACAAACCTTCTGCTTGAGAGTGACGACGACGTTACCGGCGGCGTCTTTTAAGTGCCGGCGATCATGTATGCTCATACACTTTTTTTTGACGCTGAAAATGAGTGTACCGTTAACGTTAGCGACCCTGAAACCATTTTCTCGGCGAGTCAGGACCTTGGAGGCAATCGTGAGGTGAACAGGGTATTGTGTCAGGAACTGTGGTCCAATCACCACTACTGGTTTCTCCAATGAATGGAGCACAGTCATTGGAGGAATAGGGTTGCTTGCTTGGCTGCCCATGTTCAAACGAGAAAATAAAAAAACAGCGAAACTAACAAACAGATTCAGAGAGCAGGATTGGTTTTGTATTGGCAAGTGAGTGGGAGTTCGGCCTGGTGATATACACAGGACAGGGGAGCCAAGGCGTTGACATATTCGCCTGTTGTGTGAAACGAAAGCAAGCTTCTACCATTAAATGGGTTTTTTTTTTCATAGGTGTAATGACCACGCGGTCTTGACGTGCTGAAGTTGTCCGAATTCATTCTCTCGAACACGGTCTAATTTTAAATTCAACTCAATTCAAGTCGCTACTATCGGTAACCATTAAGAACCACATGTTACATCTAATCCTATCTTTTTTCTTATCCTAAAAGTCTTGTTTTCATAATTATGTTACATGTCACATCTAATCCTATCTTTTTTCTTATCCTAAAAGCCTTGTTTTCATAATTATGTTATTTCTATCAATTAATTCTTTAAGTATTGAATGAATCGATGTCATTTTGTTCAAACATAACAGGTTTAAATACGTTTCTTTCATCCACTTGAAACATTATTCTATTACCAGCAGATTAAATATTACCAATGATGACCGAAATAAGGAGTTCGAAGATAGCAATCAGCTCCATAAATATTATTGAATATAAACAGCCTTATATAGGCTGTCTCTTACACGAAAGAGGAAGGCTGTTGTAATAAACTCGCACCAGAAAGAGAACAAAGAAAACATAATACAAAAAAGGAAAAAAGAAGAGTATTCGGGCAAGGCCCAAAAAAAATGAACTACGAAAAAGATTAGACAAAAATAAAACAAAGATGAGCCCAAAAACATTGTAAGGTAATTAGGTTAGGGTATCAGCGCTTAATAAATTCATAGACTCTTGTCCATGATGAAAATGGGATTAAGGCGTTTGAATGGATCTAAGTATTTTCTTTACTAAACTAAAATTTTGAAAATGGAGCCAGAGGAATTGCTAAGGTAAAATAGGAGGACCTGTATGATCCAAAAGTGGAAGGGGGTTTAAATATCACTCTATTAAAGCTCACAAACCACACTCTTCTTCTCAAAAGATTATGGTGGATCCTCGAGGATAAACAATCGGTATAGGTTCGCTGGATCCATTCGTACTTCCTCAAGGGCAGGTGTATTTGGGAAGTCAATGTGTCTTCTTCTCGTTCTTATTTTTTAAACCAACCGATACTTTTTAAGAATTCGGTTCAAGATGATGTTTGCTGCAAAATTGGAAATGGTGACAAAATTTCCTTTTGATTTGATAATTGGTCTGATCATGGCTCTATTTTCCACCTTCAAAATACTGATCCTAGCCTTCTACCTTTTCCCACCTCCACCAAGCTTAACTTCTTCAACAGGGGCATCTCCTGGAATTTCCTCGATTACCTTAACTATCTGCAACCCCAGTATCCTCCTTCACCTAGCTCTTATCTATTTTTCTGGAGGAATCAACCGATGCACCAATTAACGAACAAGCGTACCATTGAACTGCTTTAGGTGAAGACTCATGGGGTCTTCTGGAATAGCATCATCTGGCATAGAAGCCTCCCTCCCAAGGTCTCCTTCCTTATTTGGCTAACAATGAAAAACAAACTTAGCACCGCAAATCTTCTATCCTTTATGGATACAAATAGATATTGTCCCCTCTTTTTAACACATCAAGAATTAAGGGACCACCTCTTCTTCTTCTGTTCGATGGCTCATCGAGTTTGGGAACAGGTCAAGTCCTTCTATGGCTGGGATATTTCTGAAACCTCACTATCCAATATCATCCATTGGCTATCGACTCATTCATCTCTTCAAGCTGAATGCGAGACATATGTTATTGCCATGGGACTTATGGTTCAATCCGTTCGAAAGGAAAGGAACTTGAGAAGGCTAGCCACAAGCCAACCTATTGGAACGTTAATCATTCAGAGGCGTCAATGAATTCCTTATATTGTAGAACCACACACCACATGTTCACTAGCTTTCCTTGTTTGAACGTCCTAAAAAAATGGACGGTTCCTGAGTCAAAGAGTCCTCAAAGCCTCTCCTAGTCTCCGTCTCTCTCACTCTCTCTCTCTCTAGCTCTAGCTCTGTTATAAATTCCAATAGTTTCAAAGAAGCTACGTAGCCATCAAAGAGAGACTTTCAAGAACAACAACATGAAGAAGAAGAAGAGAGAGAGACTTACGACAGTTATTATTCTTATTTTTAATTAAATAATTAATTAATTATGTTCTTATTTCTTAGACCCCGGAAAATCCATTTTGCCTTTTCTTCCAATCTCACTTCTTTTTTCTCTATCTTACTTCAACGCTAATGGAATGGCCCTTAGCACTCGCCTTTTGTTCCGTGTAAACCACGACCACGTCCTGATCTCAACACGTGGGTCAATCCACCCCTTTCGATCGTTCCACCAAGGTCCAATGAGACGCGAGAATAATTGACTTTTCTCTTTTTAAAGAACTAAAATATTAATTTTTTTAAATAACATATTTATGTTTTTTATACTTTATATTTTTAGAAATTGAAAATTAACTTTATAGTTAGTTGGAATAAAATTGCGTATTATTAATCTTCTCCAAATCTTATATTTTTGCATAAGAGTTGGCAAAATTTCTTTAGCATAGTGTAACCTGAAGTTAATAAGCTCGTGATCGAGGCTCCAAAGGTTGAAAATTTTTCCAAAAAGTAAGGTTAAAATCGAATATATTACTTCTAAAAAGTCAACATACTGCGTTCACAAAGTTTCCCACCTTGTGAAGGTCGCAGAAGAGTTATCATTATGCGCAGTTTTCTTTTAACAATCTGTTTATGTGATTTAAATTTGTAACGTTATGATTACAAAAAAACAATTTTTACCAATTTCTTCATAACTCTCCTTTTATTGGCTTATTTTAGATAATTATTTGATAAATTAAGAATTTTCTTCATTAAAAAAAGTGTTTTTGAAGTAATTATTGAAGTTTTACACAATATAAATTAAACTTAGGAGCAGTTGGTTCGCGCAGATGAATGGTAATAGGAATAAGAATGAATATAGTGAATAATGAGAATGAATATTATCATTATAATTATAATGGTTGGTTAAGAGAAATGAATGATTTCCATTATCATTGATAGTGGTTGGTTTGTAAAAATATTGAGAAATAAAATCTTATCATATTTTAATTAATTAATTAGAATATAATAAATTACAATATAATTAATTAAAATATTATTACTAATTAAAATATAATTAATTAATTAATTAAAATATTTTAATTAATTTTAACTAATTATATTATAACTATTAATTAATTATATTTTAATTAATTATATTATATTTAATTAATTATATTATCATTAATTAATTACAATATTTTAATTAATGAATGAATTATATTTAAATTAATTATATTGTAGTTAATTAATTATTATTAATATTTTAATTAATTAATTAATTAAAGTATTTTAATTAATGAATAATTATATTTTAATTAATTAATTAAAATATTTTAATTAAAGAATGAATTATATTTTAATTAATTATATTGTAGTTAATTAATTAATTAATTATAATCTTTTAATTAATGAATGAATTACATTTTAATTAATTATATTGTAGTTAATTAATTATTAATTATTATATTTTAATTAATAATATTGTAATTAATTACTTAATTAAAATATTGTAATTAATTAATAATAATTTATTTAATTATATTGTAATTAATTAATTACACTATTTTAATTAATTAATGAATTATATTTTAATTAATTATTAATAATATTTTAATTAATTAATAGTATCTTATTTTATTAATTATTAATTACATTTTAATTAATTCATTCATTCATTCCTCTATAACAATGATACCCATTCCTCTAGATTAGGAGAGTAATGGAGTATTATTCAAAAATGGGTAATCAAAACAATAAACCTATAATCATATTCCCTTACCAAACTTAATCTTTCATTTCATACTTATATCCCTTTTCTATACCCCAAATAAGCGGGACTTGATCATCTGTCCTACTAACCCAGGTCCTACCCTATCTTATTCAATCTCCACCTTCTATTTATGTGGGTCCGATTTGAGGGGCCAAATAAGCACCCCAATATACAACCTACGGTGTACGGACGTGATCTACAGCTGACTAGTTAGTTATTTTTGACCACAAACCGATCTTTCTGGTCTTGATAAGATACACTATATGGCGGCCTGTCGTGATTTGACTTATACATATGGAATGTAAGAAGCGAATTGTTGTATCTTTCTTGAGTCTGCGTCATCTCTTGTAAAAAAGACAAAACAAGAAAAAAAAAGCAAAACAACTTGAATGTGAATAGCATCCGAATCACTTCGGATCATGTCATATAGGATCGAAAAATTGAATCTAATTAAAGATTAAGTTCAAATTATCATAAACCTCAAAATTTTTAAAATTTTCTTTTTTATATCACATCATATTTCTTAAATTTAAATTTTATCTTTTAAGTCGATAATTTCTTCAAAATTTAATCAATTAAAGCTCTGTTTATTGACTTATATTTTATAATTTTTAAGTCAATTTAGATTTTTAAATTTAAAATCCATGATTTTTTAAAATTTAAGCCTAAATTTCCTTCAAAATCTAATTAGTTCGAACTTTAAGTCATAAAATTATATCAAAATATCAACTCTCACTATAAATGACCTTTCTTTTCTTCTTATATTAAGGACAAAATTTAGTAATAATTATGCAATTTGACCCTAAGAAATTCATTAATTTTCAAGTGAATCACTTGAATATTATCCAAATTTTATTAAACAAATAGTATAAATTTTCAAATAAATAAACCGCATATGCCTTGCATATACCTATTCACAAAGACAAGTTTGGTTGGATTTATCCTCAAGCTAAAGTGTGGTACGTTGCTTAGAGTTAAATTGTGGAATATGTCCATTCACAATCTTACTTCTCTAAAATTTGGTACCTTTCTTTGAAAATTAAAACATTATGATCAAAAATAAACTAAGCTTAATTTAGAATAATAAATTAAATTGATTTCACATATGAGCAAAGACGACAATTTTCATTGAAGTCAACGGGTTATGCCCGAGTTGATTAGATTTCAAGTTGGCTTAAACTTTTTTTTTTAATTTTCAAGTTTCAGGTAAAGCACAGATTTGAGTTACAACGAAATCTAATAATCAAATGTATTAAATAAAATAATATCATTTTTAAGCAAAAAGATGTTTTCAATTTAAAATTTTAAAAAATTGGATTTAAACTCGAATGAGCTCAAGGCGCGAGCAAGATCTCGCGCTCAATTAATTTTGAACTGAGCCTGAGCTTGAACATAAATTTTTAGATTTGGTCAGACTCGAGACCCAATGCCAATCTTATACAAAAGTGTATTAATACTAAATATTAAAGTATAATAGCAATTTGAAACACAAGTGATTTAATTATCATTCTCATCCTTAAAGTTTTGCCCTTTAGGTAAAACAATCATTAATTATCATTGTTGATGGTTTACCAAATCCCTTCTTATCTTATATATACATAGAGAGAGAGTGGACCAACTTACCTTAAATTAATATATCTATCTTGTTATATGATTCTATTACTTGCCCTGATAATGATGATAATGCACAAGTTCATATCTCACTACATTACCACCATACTTAATAGTTGACATAAACAGTGTAAATTATGCAAAGGCAAGTGGAAGGTAACGGTTGTCGGCATTAATGCCAATTGCAGTTAGCAATTTGGATTTATAAGGCTCACGCATACACTACAAGAAAATCATCAAATAGCGGCGGAACATTTCCGACGGAAGTCCTTCCGTCGGAAAATAGAGACGGAATATCGTTTTCCGTCACTATAATAGCAACATTTCCGACGATACAAAACGTCCGTCGGAAAAGAATCTTGTTATGAATTTTACCGACGGAAAAT
>JAOSBN010000004.1:39817735-39828173 GCA_027563595.1 Erythroxylum suave | reverse complement strand
TCACACAAAGCATATTATGGTATTTATGGGCATTATCTTCTCTCTATGCCTGTGCCATTTCTTTTTCTCCTCTAGAGCTTTATCAGAATCTCTGTGATATCAATAATGGTAGTTCATTATTATGGACGTTTCTTGAATGGTTTCAATCTTTGGATTTATGAAAGCAACAGTGCGCTAACATAATTTCCTAGCATCGTCTTCGAATATCTTCGGAAAGAAGACAATCTGCTAGAAGGTTCTATGTTATCCACCGTCCATATCATGAATACTCTATTGGTGCACTTTACACTGGGCCACATGTTCAAAATTATCATACATCTATGTATTGACTCAGATGTTAGAATAATGTATTATTAGCTCTTTGAGATTTTCTCAAAGAAATTAATCATTGGACTGACACACCAGTGCTTTTGTGGAAAAGGTACGTCCCCTATGGTCCTGAAAAGTAGAGTAGTCTGGTTGAGAAGGACCTGCAATGTCAGAGATTGTTTCCTCTGTGTCATATTGAGGACTACTAGGACTAGGCATATCAACTTTTGATGCTTTAGGTTCACCAGGTATGAATTCTCCAGGATATGGTCCAAACAAAGTGGTGAGCTTCGCTTGGACCAGGTTCCTTTTAAATACTTCAAGGGCTCTAAGTTATAGAATTTTTAAGAAGGTCTATAACACGCGTAGCCTTATCTTTTCCGATGATAATGTTCTGTCCTACTCTCATGCACTAGTGATTTAGTAATAAATACGATAGAAGTACGACCATGATAACAGAGATAAGGCTTCTCAAAGAAATCAAAGCACAATCTTAGAAGTACGACTATAATATTATCAATATGTGCAACAGAAAACACACCCAGTCACGTATAAATTTGCAAAAAATCAACTATATCAAGGTAGTGATAAATTTTGCTCTGATACTTACCATTAGAAATGCAAATAATCTATACACATGTCTATTATAGAAACAGAAAAATCCCGAATGTTATTAGATACCTCCTGCTATTGATTTTAAGAGATTTCAAACAGATATGAAAGGGCTCTTATAAGCTTTTTGAAAATGCAAGAGATGGTGTATGCAGAATATCGCTAAGTCTAGGGACCCAATCTCCTTATATTCCTTGTTGTCTTCCATCAAAACAACAGAAGGACATGATGGTTCAAAAAGTCATGAGGTTTCACAATGGACATACATGACCCATCATATAGAAATTATTGGTTAGCCAACATATAACACTTTTCACATCTTTCTGCAGTTAACTCAAAACTATTCACATAATCCACGGTACAAAGAGAACAAAAAACTGTGTATACATCTATAATTTGTCAACAATTCTCTAATTGACCAACTCTCATTAAACTTAAATTTTTACAAATCTATACACTTTATGCTCACTTTCTATTCACAAATCTTCCATCTAACTCATTCATCAAGTTTATTCACCGAAACTACACTTCTTAAACCATGCATGCATGTATTCATTTGCACAATAAAACATCATAAATACCACTTACTCGATTCATCAAAACTTTCAGTATTGAGAGTGAATCAAAGACACAAAATACACGGCTGATGTTTCTGTGTTGAATAATACAAGAAGAGAATTTGGTAAACAATGTTTTCAGTGGTGAAGATCATCTACAGTAATAATTTTTTTTATCATAAACATAACCACATGTCTTAATCAAACCTCTCCACATATCACTATTACATGGAATACATTTGTCACTCAAATAAGACTACCACATGTCACATTATAATTGGTCCATTTATCTCTTATTTCCATATTTTTTTCTAGGCCAAAATATCCCAAATTCCGGACATTTCCTAAAATTAACCAAAAATTCAGAAATAATATTAAAATGTCAATGAATGCATGTACAATTATTTCATGAATATCAATACAATTCAAATATTTAAATACGCCATATGATGCATGAAATGTACTCCTAATTTTTCAGTATACACTATTTCGGGGTCCTAGTTCCTAACATGGGATATTGGGACGTTATATCAATAGCTGGTTCATGTGTCTTGAGGCTAGGCTCGATCCAAGGCTCACGACCTAAGTTTGAACACGATTGAACTTATGTAGCTCAAAACTCGATCAAATTTGATTAAATATATATAATTAAAAATGTCAAAATAATATTCTATTGTTTATAAGAATATGATCGAGTCAGGTCAAACCAAGCCTGAGTTGCCTGAGGGCCAGACTAGTTTGGGGTTCGTTTTTTAAGAAAAGGACCTGAGACCTTGTTAGCCCAATATTGACCCATTAACCTATGAACCAGCCCAATCTAGCTTCAATTGTCAATCTCTACTTTTTATCCTTTTTGTGTACGTCTGAACTCCAAGAAAGGACACATAATAATTATTCTATGAAAGTTTATCCCAAGCAAAAGCAAACTGGCACAGAATCGTTTGATACGATAACTCAGTCCGGCCAAAACCAAATCTTCTATTCTAAGATACCCTATTCTTTCTGTACCATAATATATCATCCACCCAATTTTGATTTACCTTTTGTAACAGATGGACGGGATCAATTTTAGAACTGGGTGGACTGGGTAATCGCGCTTGGGGCAACATGTCCGACACCTGCAGCAACAGAAGAATTGTTCCCATCCTTGCGGTACTATAAGCTCTGATCGCATCAAGAACCGCCACCAGAGCCACTATGAAGCGTAATGAATGTTAGGATACACTGTAACCGTAAAGTAATCTTTGCTTGACAAATGTGTCTCGGACATCTGCAGTCCCGTAAACCACAACCCATTAATAATTATACAATAAAAAATGAAACTCCTTATAATTTGATAAAGTTTAAAAGATTTTTTAATTTTCTAAAAATATTTTTTATTAAAATAACGATCAAAAATACGTTGTATGAATAACACATATGACTCAATCAAATGTTATTAATATGACTATATAACCTAACTCAAACTACTTAAAATCTATTCAAATAAATAATTTAATATAATTATAATATATTATTAATTTAAGTAAAGTTAATTATTTCAATTTAATTTAAAGTGAAGAAGACAAAAACATCAATTGTGCATGAACACATATGATAATTTATATTCTTGATCACATGAATTTGGCTGCTTGAGTTAACTGCAGATATTCAATCCTTTTTGCTTACGAATTCTTTTGAGATGCACCAAAAAAATTTTGTATACAGGTGCCACAAGATGGCGTCAATAAAGAGATCGAACTGCCTTGCGATGGATTGGTCATGAACCTCGTTGCACATCATACTGGCTCCATTCTCTTCTTTGGGGCATTCTCTACTTGTTACCGGATTTTCTTATCGACGAAGGGAAACTGCGGCATTCCCTTGCAATCCGGAAGAGGGAACAACGTAAAGATGCTAGGAAGAAGGAATGAAAATGTTATGTGTACCATTTTAGCCACGGAGGTTGTTCAGTACAATCAGTTGGTTGTTGTTTCGTGGATTAAACTTTTAGGATACTAATTCTGTACTTTATTGTCTATGATTCAAGTATATCGGTGGTCATTTGATAGTTGCTTTTAGATGCTCTGTAATTTCACCATTGTAATATATCATAACAGTTTGAAGAATCAAGCTTTATCATTGAGAAGGAATTACAGTTAGGGTTGGCAATTATGACCTAGTTTGCACATCGAGTTAATTGGAATTAGAACTTTAAGGATGATGTTAGATTAATAAAATTATGTCTTTTTGTTTGATTAAAATAAAAATTGAAAATATGAGTTAAAGGTAATATGATATGATTTAACAAAAATTTTATAAAAAAATAAAAGCAAGAAAATATTTTTAATTAAAAAAATGGTTAGTAATAATAATAATAATAATGTAATTCTTGTGTTAATATGTGTTTTTAGAAATGTTTCACTAACGCTTTTTCTATGCGAATATTAACTCTCAATGTCCTTACTCGATGCCTTGTGTGACTCTTCTCTTACATAAAATGATAACTACCATCAAATTATTCATATTTAGGAATACGGCAAGAGAGTCGAAGGAATCTAGTTACCATCAGGGGTCTTAAACAGTAAACTTCTTTACGTTGCTTAATGAAGATGAATATCTCTTTGTTTCAATGATCCTATTTGACAATCAACTGATTGCATGAACTGTTAACTGATTCTCTCCGCTGATAGTTAATAGCTGATTAATATTAGTTGATTTGACCAGCAGATTGCATTAGTTATTTATTAAAAATGTTTGGTAAAATTAGCTGTTTATGTATAAAATGAGCAATGAGGACATAACTTTAAAAAAATTATAAAAACATAAATATTATTTCGTTGGATATTTTTAAAGTAAAAAACCTAAGAGCTACAAGTTGCTTAAAATGAGAAACGAGTTTGAGGGCACAGTTGTCTTTGAGTAAGACTTTTATTAACCGATAGGTTGAAATGCTACTTGGAGGAGCTTTTCAAAAAATAGCTGGTTGGGTTGAATCAGCCAACCCAATCAACTCCTAACTAAACAAGTATACTCACGGTTTGACATAGTCAAATATCTAATACTCTTTAATCGGCTGAAATATAGCTTAAACGCTATCTTCCAAACACCCCCAATCTCTTGCCACCCTATTTCCTCCCATGAGCGTTGATTCTTTGCTTTTTCGATTAGACCAAGTTAGACAATAAGAATGAAATTCCAATATAGCTAATACAACAATTTTCTTTTGTTTATAAGATTAACCACCAAACAAGCTATGTATTGGTTGAAAAAATTAATATATTTTTCCTGAAGATTACATTTCCCCTTTTTGCGTCATATAAACTAATCAAATATCATTAATATAAAAACTCAATTCAACTATTAACCCTGATTTGAAACAATTAAATTTGACTTAAATTAATAATTTAAGATAATTGTTATAACAAATTATTAATTTGAGTTGAATTTAATTAATTTCATTTAAGTTTAAGAGCTAAGTTGAATGATTATATAAGCATCATTTGATTGGTACAAGTGTCATATTCATGCGGGATGTTAGTGGTTACTTTTTAATTGAAGTCTAAAAGAGAGATTTTTTCTAAAAAATAAAAACTAAAAGGAGTTTTTTTTTGAAAATTTTAAAATTAAAGGGTTTTAAAAAATTTTTAGGGAATGTTTATGTATTTTATCCTTATATAATTTAGTTGAAGTTGGGAGCCACCTGAAAATTGATTAAATAAGATGAAGTGAAGCCTGGAATAGTATGGTGTTAAATGGATGGGTGAAGAATAAAGATACAGGCTTAGTTTAAGAAATTTTGTCAAAATTATCTAATTTTTTAATTTTTATTTCTAAAAAACTCATTTTCTTCTACTTCATCACTTAAATTCCACCCGACTCAATTAAACTTAAATTAATAATTTAAAATAACTATTATAAGTTATTAATTTGAGCTAAGTTTATTTAGTTCAGTTCGAGTTTAAGCCTATATTTGGTTGGACGTAAAGTTTTTAATGAAATGAAATAAAATATAATTATTTATAATAAAGTGGAATGTAAATAGATGTAATATTATAAAATTGTTATTTAGGAGGGATAAAAGAGTTCATAATGTAATACAGTGAAATGTTGTTTGAAAGAAGGGCTTTGAAATATCCTTGCAGAATATTCAAGAAGACACACACAATATGTCTGGAAATACTACTTTGTCGATATATATATAGATAATCAACACGATGAATTTCACCAAATTTACAGAGCCGATGGATAATTATTTCCAAATTCCAATACAGAAAATATATAAGAAACGAGAAAAATAACAAGGCAGCAAAGCACAACAATGAGAGGGAGAAGGGATTAGAATCAAAAGAGAAAATTAAGGACATATCAATTTCTCCACACATCTTTTGGTTCTGTTAATCGTATATATATTTTGCTTGGGCCCACTTAATCCATGAGACATCAAGACACCTTTCTCACGCGGTTGCTACGTCTCACCACTTCGCCTTGAGGCTCAGTGTAACACCCCATTCTCAACTGACATATGCACATGTGTCGATCAGATACAAGTGTACATGCCTGTCAGAAATGACATGTTAACTAACTCACCTTCACTGTATATAACATGACATCATACACTAAACCATCAATCACATATTTTAAAAGCCCAAAATGTTATCACATTATATCAAACCATGATTTACATTGTTTCATATAGAATAATATCATCCATGTTTATACAACATTGTCCTATGAACATAAACAACTCAGTACACACCACATACTATAAACCTAAAAGAAAACATCTATGTCCTCAATCCCAGCTGACCGACCTTTGAACCAAATCTGACAGTAACAACTCCGCAAAATATGCTTCTACCAAGTCTTAGAAGCTAGGTCGTCTCACTCTCGAACCTGAAAAGCAACGGCGCAATTTTGATGAGTTTTGCGAACTCAGCAAAGTAACCATGCTCGATGGTTCACTCATATCATAAATCAAGATCAATTATAATAGGCAATCACACAATTCAAAGCCACTTGACAGGTATCAAATACTATCACAATTAAATCATTTCTTAGTTAAACAGTTCAATCATATAATGACATTCACACAGCTTTGCAAATCATTCAATGAATTCAAATTATATGCGGATGCAATATGCATGAGACTCACATTCATTTCATATTATTGTAACTATGTGCTTTTACAACATCCCGAATTATCGGGCTCAGTCAGTCAGTCTATGACTCACTAATCACAGTGAGCCATAAGCTCAAACCACATATGCAGGAGCTTAAAGCTCTTATCAGTAACAGTATCAGTAGCAACACCAGTCACAACTCCTTAATATTACATGTATTAGAATGAAGCACATGTCACATTTTAGTCATCAAATTCATTCACTTTCATTAGCTTATAATATAATAGTATATCAATCACAGTATCAGTTACAGTAACAGTCATAATAGCAGTGGTCATCGGATTAGGTCCAACATTCAACTTTTCAGTTTAGAATCAGAAAATCATTTAGGCAGACGCATTCACATTCAATCAGCACTTCCAATATCATTTTCATGCATCAAAACGCCTCGGACAAATATTGTCTGGAATCCAATACACAAACAACACAATCAATCATATTATGAAGCACATAGTTCTGCACATTCACATACACGCAGCACTTCAATATCTCAATCCAATATCACAGTCATCGGACCTTCATTGTCTGGAATCAACAATCAAGCCTCATTCATTCAATCATTTCAAAACAGAAATGAAACGAACAAGTAATTAAGTTAGACCATCTAGGTTACTCACAGTATGCTCCAAACAGCTATTGCCTGGAAGTACCGGCAATGTCAGTATGTTGTCGCTCAATGCGTTCCTCTATACAGACAATACATTCACACATATCACAATATTGCACAATTATGTATTCATTTATGCATATTCATGTATACTGAATATGTACAATGCATGTTCATGACAATTCCAGGATATTTTATTGCGATCCTTGTCAACAATTCATTCAGATATCAAAGTCCTCATTATTACCATTTATATTTATAATTGGACCAAATCAAATCAATGTCAAAACAATTTCATAATTTTCATTGACCACTTCAGATTTTTCTTCTAATACACATACGGGTCAGTTTTGCATGCTAAATATGATAAAGTAAATGGCTAAATTAGGCAACACTTTCTTCTAAAAAATATTTCAACAATGTCTTAAGTTTCTAATGACTCTAACATCATCTAATTTGATTCAGTATACTATGAATTATGCACAAAATACCACAGACTGTGCACATTTGAACTTTTGGCTAGCACATGATCAGACCCTCTAATTGTACAACTCATATATTTCAGCTAAGCTATCCAAAAATTACAAAATTTATACCAATTTAAAGATAAGATAATAAGCTACAACTTTGGTGAAGATACCTTAGTCTAATTCAGCCTACATCAATACAGTTTATTCAATAATAACAGGACCTGGTTTCTGTCCCTGGTAGTGCTACTACCTAATCCAAGACTTGCTTTCAGGCTCAATTTCAAAACTCCTAAGGACAGAATTCAAATTCAGTTTCTTCTTAACATTTGTAGCCAAATGTCTCTAGTTCAATTTAAATTAAGAATCATTTCATTTTTAATTCTACAAATCAAAATAATGTTAAAATACCGAAGCATGTTCAGTAAAAACATTTCAGTTATCAAACTCCAGCGCACCTCAGCTTTTTCATCCTAACACACCCTTTCGGGATAACTTTTCATGATCATTATGACAAGGAAAATGGTGTATTTCAGTAACTCTTTCTTCTAGACAATTATTCCAATATGTTTCTAGTTTCTAATAACACCAAAATCATACAATTTCATTCAGTATAATAAAAGTTATACCTAAAACAGTTCAAACTGTTTTTAAACTGTAACAGAACTCCAAACTCTACTTCCAGCCAGATTTTGAAATACTTAAAGATAGAACTAACATTTGGTCTCTTGAGCAAAGTTGTAGAAATATGTCTCTAGTTTAATTTGAATCAAGAATCAACTCATTCAGAAATTTACAGCTCAATTTATAATCAGAAAACCGAAGCATGATTATGAAAATTTTCCAATTCAAAACATTCGACATCAACAACTTATACAATCTTTTATAATTCAATCATCATAATCACATGCCTTAAAGATCAGATTTCTACTTACTTGTTAAGCTAAACATCTCCTTCAAAACCTCAAGCTAAATCTAGCCCTCCAAACTTGCAAGATTGTCACAAAGTAAAGGTAAAAACAGGAACAACAAAAACTGGTGCTTTGACTATTTTGTAAAGGTTAAACATATGATGTTGATCTGGTCATTTAGCAATGTTGAACCCAAACTACAGAATTGTATGTTAGCAGCAACATTCAGTGGAGAAAGGAGAAGAAGATGGTGGATTTTTCCAGCAGCAACATAGCTTAATTCAACTAGGTGCAAGGTGTCTCCAAACTACCTTAACATGTGTCATTTGGCATGTAAGCCATTTATCACCTCCTTAAGCCACCAAATGTCACCATTTAATCAGTCCATATGTCTCCTAATTATTGGTCCACATGTAACACATTAATTTGTCCAATTGGCATTTATTTACTAGTCCACTTGTCACACATTTAACTATGCGAAATGTCTCTCAATTTTAAGCTTAATCATCCAAAATTTTCATGTATCAATTTATCTTACCACTTAACATTTGTCCTAGTCCAAATGTACCTCACATTTACCAAAAATTCTGAAATAATGCTAATGGTCTCCAAATAAAATTTGAATACAAATAACTCACAATTCACATTTTAATCATATTTAAAATCAATTATATTCGAAAAATGTAAATGAATGCACGTACAAATAATTGTAATGTGTAAAATCAATAATTTCGTGTATGTGTATGCCACATTATGCATAAACATGAGTTATGCTTCCTAATTTCTTAATAATTTCTAATAATCACCATTTTAACCCTAATTCAAGTGATAGAATGTTATACTCAGGTTGTGAATCATGTGCCAACTGTCCCACATCCTTCTTGTCCTCAAGGTCGAGTTCATGATATTATTGCTGAAGAACTGGGAGAGACTCCCAAGTGGGTTCCGTGAGTTCATTCCATTAAATTTGCAGCTAAACTACCCATTCATCATGAATCTTCACTTATCGGATGTTTAAAACGGCAAAAGGGCGAACTAGTGGTCCATCAGAAGTAGTTACCAACAGAAGGGGAATATATTATATTACTTTCCCTGATAATGATGACAATGCACAAGTTCATACCACACTACATTACCAACATACTTAATAATTGACATAAACAGTGCAAATCATGCAAGTTGTAGGCTCAAGTGTTCTTTTTGACTCTAAAGCATTACATTCCTATCAATGCCCACTTTAACAATCCCCGCATGTCAGTTTCTCTTCCTTACAAAACATGCATACATGTGTAGATAATTGGAATGCTTTAAAAATGTTTTTTAAAACAAAGTAGGTTTTTGTTGAAATTTCTCAAGTCAGTCAACTCTCAACATGGTTTCAATGGATTCAATAGCGGGTTCACACGTCTAGGCTTGGCAATAAGTTAAGCCTAGGCTCGATCTAAGGCTTATAACTTGATTTTGAGCACGATTAAACTTATGTTGTTTTGTTTATAAGAATAAACTCGACTCAAGTCAGACCAAATCTAAGTTGTCTTAATCAAAAATTAATATGAGATTCATTTTTTAAGAAAAGGGCTTTAGACCCAATAAGCCCAAGATTGACCCATTAACTTTAGATTGGGTTGGTTCAACTAGCCGAATCTAGCTCTAATTTTCAATCTCCTACTTTTTCTCCTTTTCCAATTCCTCCAAACTCCAATAAAGGACACGTAATAATTACTCCGTGAAAGTTTATCCAAAGCACAAGCAAATTGGTACAGAAATCTTCATGTATGGAGCGGTTCACACAAATCAAAGGAAATGGTCTTTT
>JAOSBN010000004.1:39773873-39802744 GCA_027563595.1 Erythroxylum suave | reverse complement strand
TTCTACCAATCACTTTAGCAGTAAGTCCTGTAGACCAGTTAAGAGAATAAAATAAAATCAACATTTTGATCCCTATACATATATGTTGATAATTCTTCCAAACAAAATGTGCGTACATGGTGTAGAGATAACGAGATAGACGAGTAGGCCATCTCATACATAGAGATTCACCTAATTCATCACATAAAATAAAAATGATTCCAAGAAAAGTAAAATATGATTCGTCTCATGTAATAGTCCGATATATCTCTACCCAGATCAATACCATGGACTTGTAGAAAGGAACTTAAAATCACCTCCAAGCTATTGAATAGCCGAATGGAAGATGAAAGCTAGAGGCATGATTCAGATGTGAAATAACAATGTAAACTCAAACAAGCATGGTGTGGGATTGATCACAAATAGAAAGGCAACATTAAATCTTGAATAGTTTTTGCATTTAGTAAAAAAATCTGTGTTCCATACATAAAAGAACTAAAATGACAAAGAAAGAGATGTGAAAACCATTGAACAATCAAATGGAAAATCTTCGTACTTGAGGGATAACACAAATCGAAAAATAGCAGGATCCCATAATGTAGATATGTATTTTAAGCATTCTTCTACATGAATCAGTTAGTAACCATATCATTCAAGCATTGCACTGCCTTGACCAAGTTCTCTTCATATTTTAATTCGTGAAGAGTACAAAATGCAAAAGGAAAGAAAAGCCTTATTAGATAATGTGTAGACAAATATGTGAAACACATCACTACAGGGAGAAAAAACCACAGCCAAGGATGCCATCGTACTAGAAAAAGAAGAAATAGAGGAGAAACAATCCTCAAGTTTGTTAAAATATTTACCCCAAATTTCGCGTGGCCAAAACATACGACATTGTATCTCATTTATATCCTCCAAATAAATAAGAATAATTTTCGTTTTCTGTTCATTTATCCTTAAGACATAGAGTTAGAATATATTCATCAAGAAAACAAAATCACAGGTACTTCAAGGATCACAGCAATACCTGAAGAAACAAGCCCATAGAATTGGAAAGATAATCTAGTGCCAAATCTTCCAACTGGGAAGCATGGAAAATACAGAATCACAATTTTGTTCCAAATCCAAATTGATTGTTACATGTACTTGCCACATTCATTAAAGAATCAGCCATCTAGCAATCAAATACGACAAAGAGAGAGAGAGATTCCTGTAGATAATGGAAGAGGAATCTAGGATTTTAAATGGGTCAAAGCCAAGGAATTCTCTATACCAATCCTAGGAGAAGATTGGTAGAGAGTTTGTTGTTCGTGGTTAGCGAGAGAGAGAGAGAGAGTTTGGCCAGAAGCGAGTGAGATGGAGGAGCAGAGCGGAGAAGAGAGTGAGATGGAGGAGCGAAGCGGAGCAGAGGAGAGTAACACGTTTGGTTGACTAACGCAGTATACTAACTTTTGGAGTAAAAGATTTTCATTTTATAATCCCCTTATTTTGGTGTTGTATTATTAACAATGTTAAAAATTTAAACCTATTAAAATTTTTAACTATTGAAATTATTTCTTAAAATTTTAAGGAAAATACTTTTAAGAGAAGTTTTTTCTAAGTAATATTTGCGGAAAACTATCGAGGTTGCAAATGATAATAGTCATCTTTTGTTTTTATTGAGAAGGATAATTTTATTTATTTTTAATTTAATTTTTAATAATGAAACGTTGTATTGAAATAAATGGAATTTGTATTAGTAATTATTATTATGACAAAGTAAATCAAAATTTATATTTAAATTTAAATTAATTTATTATATTATTGATAACGACAATTTTAAGTTTTGGTTTAAGACAACTTTTACCATCTTAACTAAATGCCTAAATATTCTATCAATTTTTATATTATTTTAGACATTTACTAGATGCGTCTAAGCATAAGCGTCTAAAAACTCCTTATTTTGTTGTTGTGGTTGAATGATTATGTAAGCAACATTTGATTAGTGTAAGTGTCATGTTCATGCGGGATGTATTTTATAGTTACTTTTTAACTGAAGTCTTAAAAAAAGGGATTTTTTTCTCAAAAAATTAAAAACTAAAAGGAATTTTTTTCGAAAATTTTAATATTAAAGGGGTTTTCAAAAAAATTTTGGGGATATTTATGTATTTTATCCTTGTATAATTTAGTTGAAGTTAGGAACCATATGAAAATTGATAAAATTAGATGAGGTGAAGCCTTGAATAGCATGGTCTAAATGGACGGGTGAAGAATAAAGGTACAGGCTTGGTTTAAGAAATTTTACAAAAATTATCTTATTTTTATTTTTTATAAATTTTAATTTCTTAAAATACTCATTTTCTTCTACTTCAACACCTAAATTCAACTCGAACCAATTAAACTTAAAGTACTAATTTAAAATAATTATTATAAATTATTAATTTGAGCCAAGTTTATTTAGTTCAGTTAGACTTTAAGGATATATTTGATTGGACGTAAAGTTTTTAATGAATTTAAGTTAATAATTGCTTGAGCTGAACAAAAACATTTTGTGCTTTTTTCATTCCACAAAAAACCATCTTTTTGTAAAGCATGCTTCTCAATAAAGTGGCAATAGTATCTCGTTGACAAACTCATTTATTTATATATATATTCATATCATTTGGATGAGTTTTTATCACTATAATTAAACTTTATTGCACTATTTGAATATTATTTGAATTATTGTACCTTACATTTAATTTGTATTTATAGGGACAAAATTGTCATATAACGCCTCAGCACACAGCCCAAGCAAAGAAAGTCCAAAACGACACAGTAGTGGGAGACAAACAAAAGACCACAAAACGACATAGCATGGTGAGGCAAGGAGGCAAAACGCGCAGCAATTGACACACCAACCAGGACCAAAATGATGTGCAGATGGGCGTACAACCAAGTGAGGCAAGGAGCTAAACGACACAGCACAAGCGGCTGGAAGGAAGAAGAATCCAAAACGCAAGTCAAATGAACAAAAAACGCAGACGTAGAGTGTGTGCATTGTTTTCGGGGAATAAAAAGAAAACGCAAGACAAAAGAATTAGAGGGCTGGAACCGTGGTGTGCATAGAGATAGCAGTGGGCCGGGCCTAGGGCCTGGGTTATGGAGGGCCACTGGCCGACCTGTGGCCCGATCAATTCAGGCAAAAAACGAGCCGAGTCAGGTTGGGACTGTCATCCCTAGCTGTGCTTTGGTTTTAAATAAAAAGAAGAAGCAAACGTGCTAGCAAAAACGAAAACGTGGAGACAAAAAACACAGACGTTGAGGAGAGGCAGCTAAAATGAAGTGGTGAAGGCAAAACAGGACACACAGGCTGAAAAGTGGAAGTGAAAAAAAACATGCAAAAAAGAAGGGTTTCAGCGTGCATTGTTTCGAAAAAAAAGAGAGGACCAGAACATAGAAAACAAAGAGGAGAAGAAGGTTTTTATTCGAAGCAACAGTCTCCACTCATGGAGACATAGTTTTCGTTTTTTGTTTTTCCTTATATCCCACAAATCTAAACCCTATTCTCATCTTCCATAGTTGATTGGAGTTCATTGTTGGCAGTAGCTTCTAAGGTCTTCCATTGCTAGTTTGTCTTGATCCTCCGATTTAATGGCAATGGCAAGAGTGTGGGTCTTCATAAGGGAGTTTAAGCTACATTAATCTCATACTCATTTAATTATTTATTGATTCTTAGGTCTTAGGATAACTATTTAATTATTTGGAGTTGCGTACTGATTATATCTTGTATTGGAAGATTTATGTGGCCGGGTTATTATTTAACGACTGATATTGTGTTGAATATGATTTAATTTCATTCCTTTGTTTTGGGTCAAGACTTTGTATTGAGATTTTGTTATTTGGCGATTATTCAAGGTGGCTTGAATTATTGAATCATTATATCGGTTGCTGGCTTTAATTATGTTTTATTAATTATTGAGTAATAGTCGAGCATTGGTTTTTAGTATCCTTAGTTCTATTTTAATATTCTGGTAGCAATTAGTAGACTGGGACTTTGGAAAATACTCTTGTGACAATTCGAAGTGGCTCAGTTGTTGGATTAAAAGCTTAAATATAACTTTTGGTTCATTGTTTTTAACTCTCATATCTGTTTAAGTGATAATTGCCTATGCTGTTGAATTAGAGGGTTGCTTTTATCATTGTTAATCACTTGTGTTTTTCATTCCATTCACTCACTAACATTTCATATCACTCGTTTAAAATTTAAAATACCTAAAATAAGTCCTTTATGTTTATTTTAATTCATTGCAATTTTAGTGATAGTTAATCAAATCAAATCCTATTCTATAGTTTAGGTTACATTGCATTTAGTTACTTAGGAATTTAATTTCATTTTCGACTCCTCAAAAAGAATGACCCAAGGTTGCACTATATGCAATCCTTGGTTAAATTTTGAAGTAACCCTAAGGCAACATCGGACTTACGTTGTTTCACCCGTTAACCCCAAAAAAGCTCGCACTTGTGTCATGGATGATGGGGTAGGCCATTCTTTACTGCCTATATTTTTTTTGGATCACTTATACCCTTTGGCCAGAAACAATATGACCTAGATATGTTATTTTGGTTTTCCCAAACATACACTTAGAAAGCTTAGCATACAAACATTGTTGTTGTAAACGAGTTAATACTATTTCCAAGTGATCTAAATGAAGCATCCAGTTGGAATTATAAACCAAAATATAGTCGAAGAAAACCAAAACAAATTTTTGCAAGAAAGACTTGAAAATTTCATTCATAAGCTGAGAAGCACGGACACAGACACAGATACAGACACACGACACGACACGGACATATATATTAGAATTAAGAAAAAATTCAAAATTCATGATATGATATATATTGATTGATGTGTTTTAAGATTTCCATCATCTTAATAGTTCATACATATTTGGTACTTTATAAGCCCCTATCAAAAATATGGAGCACGTATTCCATTAAGCAATTTGTCTACAATCTTCTATCCATCCAAAAATAGACAAAGAAATAAATAGTCAAAGGTTAGGATTAAAAATAATTTGCTCGGATGGTAAATGGTTGAGATTTTGAATCCAGTCATGTCCGAGTCGTGTTTAGATATGTCCGAGCTAACAAAAATAATTTTTTAATTCTAACATGTAAGGAAACGTATCGGACATGTGTCCATCGCGGGTCAAGTGGTATCCAACATGGACACAACTCCATTTTACCATGTCCGTGCTACATAGTTCATAAGAGATTGAAAAGCAGCAAGAGTGTTGGTTAAGCAAATGACATAACTAACCATTCGTAATGGTCATGATGAGTGCGAAATGCTGTCTTTGGACGATCTTTAGGCCTTACTAATATTTGTGATATCCGGATCAAAGATCTAGCTTCGAAAAGAACTAAGATCCATAGAGCTCATCAAGTAACTCATCTACTGTGGGAACTAGATATGAATCCTTAACGGTAACGACATTCAAGGCTTGATAATCCATGCAGAAGCGCCAAGTGTTGTTCTTCTTCTTGACCAATACCATAGGTGCTGAAAACGGACTGGTACTGGGTTGAATGATTCCTTCACGCAGCATCTCTTCGACCATCTTTTCAATTTCAGACTTCTGAGTAAACAAGTATCGATAAAGCCTTACCTTAACTGTTGTAACCTCATCCTGAAGAGGAATGGCATGGCCGTGTGTGCTGATATGGGGTAACCCTCAAGGTGCTTCAATCACATAAATTTGTTTCTGTAACAACTGCTTTATATCCTTGGATATATCATCCGATACTTGAATGAGCGGATCTGCTTGTGTAATGAAGAGGTGGATATCAGAACATATAACTCAGCAATAGCCTTGGTGACTTGTATTCTCTGCATATGGTGGTACGTAGCAGAAGTAAGAAGAGCAGATTTTATGCCTTGCAATGTCACCAAATGCTCACCATCGTGATATTAAATGTCTACTTCCTTATAATTAGCAATGTGAGCACCAAGTGTAGCGAACTATGAAGCTCCTATTACCACGTCATTCCCGGATACAACAAAGACATAAGCAGTGAAGGGGACTACCTAACCATTAATTCGAACTGGTAATGCCCTTATAATACCCTAAGCTACTAAGAACTGGTCGTTTCCAACCATCACTTTGACCCCATGAGCTGGTTCAATGGGAAGCTGTAGATGTCGAGACACTCTAGGTTGTATAAAATTATATGAGCTTCCCCTGTCCAATTAACACCCATACCTGGGTACCGTTAATAGCCCCTAAAAACCGAACAGTGGTTCCTTGGGTAACGTTCAACATCAAGTTGCTCATACGTTTCTTACATTGATTGCCATCTTTATTATCAACGTTCCTGATATGTTAACAGCTTGCATAAGAATAGGAGTAGTTATTTTATTTATATTAAGTAATTTTCATTTTTGTTTTTTGGAATAAGTGCCAATTAGTTAATCCATTAGTTGTGCACTACTGCACATTCTTAGAGTCCTTAGGACTTAGGAGTAGGTCAAACCGTTATTTTTCCTTAGAAATAGGATAGAGTTGTTGCAATTTTCCTATTTATTTCTATTGTTTGAGCATATAGAAATCAGCAATTGAATTATCAAAATTTCATCTTATTCTCAAACGTATTTCTTCTTTAACTCTCATTGGGACAGCACCAATGGTATCAGAGCCATGGCAACCAACAAGGAAAGAATTGCAAATCTTGAGGCAGCCCTTAGACAGCTTCAAGACAATATGACCAAGATGAAACTTGGCATCATCGAAAAACTGCAGCGGATTGAAACAGTAGTAACAAAATTTTCTGAGATGATGCTTCCTAACAGAGATGGAGCCAACAGTGCTGGTGAGCGTAACATCCAGGTTCGCATTAATAGAGAAGAATTCCGAAACGAAGGAAGGCCAATGTTTTCTTCTAAGCTAACAAAACTTGAATTTCCTAAATATTCCGGTGATGATCTCACAAAATGGTTCACCAAAGTGGATCAATTCTTTGAATATCAAGGAACCGCAGCCGCGGAAAAAGTATCTCTTGCTTCCTATCACCTTCATGGGGAAGCAAACACGTGGTGGCAGTGGCTACGTCGCACGTTCGCGGAAGAGGTAACAACACTGACATGGGAAGGCTTTGTAGAGGAACTATGGGCTCGTTTTGGTCCTACTGAATGCGAGGATTTTGACAGAACTTTGTCAAAAATAGTATAAGCAGGGACCTTGCATGACTACCAGAAGGAAATCGAGAGACTGGGAAATCATGTGCGGGGACAGTCTCAAAAAGCTTTGGTAGGCACATTCATGGGTGGTCTTAAGCCCGAAATTGTAGATGGGATCAGATATTCAAACCAAAATCATTGAAAGAAGCAATTAGCTTAGCAAGAATGCGAAATGAACAGCTTGATTCGTAGATGAGACAAACTGCTTCATTCCCAACCTGTTGCTGACTTACTTTCACCAACAAGACCCAAGCCAATAACGCCAATGAAGCATCTAAATTGGGAGGAGATGCAAAATCGAAGGACTGCTGGACTTTGTTTCAACTGCGATGAGAAATTCACACCCGAACATAAGTGTTGAGGACTGCAACCGTTAGTATTAGAAGGAATTCCGGAGGATTCGGGTGGTGGAGATGGCAAATGAGTTTATGAACCTTGAGGACAAGGTTCCTGTTTAAGGGGAAGGCATTGATACGTTAACAGCTTGCAAAGAATAGGAGTAGTTAGTTTATTTATATTATCTTAGTAATTTTCATTTTTGTTATTTTGTTTTTTGAATAAGTGCCAATTAGTTAATCCATTGGTTGTGCACTGCTGCACTTTCTTAGAGTCCTTAGGACTTAGGAGTAGGTCAAGCCGTTATTTTTCCTTAGAAATAGGATAGAGTTGTTGCAATTTTCCTATTTATTTCTATTGTTTCAGCAGCTGAAAATCAGCAATTGAATTATCAAAATATCATCTTATTCTCAAACATATTTCTTCTTAACTCTGATTGGAACTGCACCAGTTCCATTCTTCATTAATGTGTCTTTATTGCCTTTGTTAACCCAAGCATTCGTATTACTATATATATGCAAGACACTCTTTGTTCTTGCTCAAGCTTCTCTCTCAATACTCACAGTTTTGCTCAAGCTTCTCTCTCAATACTCACGGTTCTCAAAGCTTCTCTCCCAACACTTACGGTTCTTAAAGCTTCTCTCCCAACACTCACAATTCTTAAAGCTTTTTTCAGAGTCACCATTCTTAAAGCTTTTCCCACACTCACGATTCTCAAACTACTTTTTTCTATATAAGTCACACATCTTTCACATAAAAATATTTTTTAAACACATACATTCTTGTTTTTTCTATTCTGCCTTTGTATCCATTTATTAATTTTCGGAAATAGTTCCTACACCGCTCTTTGGAGTGCACCGAAGCTAGTGGAGAACGCATTAACCCTGAGGTTAAATCTTGTTGTCCTGCTGCACCGTAGAGGGGAAATTTTCGACTTAGGGTAGTGTTTTTTCACGATGCCTTGCCTTTAAATAAGTCATTTCAATTTTACTTTATTGTTATTTTTGCTAACAATCTAAGTCGGAAATTATTTTTTACGTTACTACTGCTATCGAAAATTGTGATGTTCTACTTGTTACTATTTTTGGGTTTGCTACTGATTGTTGGAAATTTCTGCGTTATTTGCTGCTGTGTATTTAATTTCGATATAAGTTGGAATTATGTTGTCTACGAATGAGACAAACTTAGGTTCTGCCTCTTTCACTATGGCTCCGAAAATTATATCTAACCTTACTAGATTAGAGCCCCTAGATGGGAAAAATTTTAAACGATGGTCTGAGAAAATTTTGTTTTACTTTCAACAATACAAGATCGAATATGTACTGTTTCAAGAGACTCATAGTGACAACACTCATCCTAAGACTATTAAGGATAATCGTACCATTAGGGGAGTGTTACTCAACTATATGACCAACCCTTTATTTGACATCTACTGCAAGTACAAAACTACTAAGGAAATTTGGGATGCTTTAGAAGTGAAATACGGAACGGATGATGGCGGTACTAAAAAATATGCAGTTACTAGGTGGTTAAAATTTACCGTTGTTGATAATAAGCTTATTATAGACCAACTACATAAGTATGAAAACCTAGTTGCTAAAATCCTTACTAAAGGTTTGAACATTTGTGAGTTGTTTCAAGCTAATGCCCCTATTGAGAAACTACCTGCCTCTTGGAATGAGTATAAAAACCAATTGATTCATAAGAAGAAAGACATGAAGCTTCAGGAGTTAATAGGACATACAAAGGCTAAGGATACCAACCGTGTACAAGATAAGACCAAAACACTCACCCTTGTCCCTACTGTTAAGGCTCATATGGTAGAACATAGAAATATTAATAACTTTAAGAAGAATGGTGGACAAAACAAGTCTTTCAACAACAAGCAGGGTCCGTTTAGGCGTAAAAGGATTAATGGTGACTGTTGTTGGTGTCACAAGCCAAGTCATCCTGCTGCCAATTGTCAAGCTAGAATCAACTATGAGAAGAAAGGCCAAGGTCAGAAACCACGAAAGTTTGGAAAAGGAAACTAGAAGGGATACCAACAGAGTAACTCGAAGAATTTTGGTAAGCCTCAAGCTAATATGGTTAAAGTTGGTGACGACGAGGAGATCATTACTGCTATGGTGTCCGAACTCAACCTTGCTAGAAATTTGGTCGAGTGGATCGTTAACACAGGAGCCACATGCCACATTTGCACCAATAGGACCTATTCAAGGAGTTGAATGAAGCTGCAGATGGTGAATTTGTATACATGGGTACCTCCAGTGAAGTTCCTGTCCAAGGAGTTGGCAAAGTCACTCTCAAACTCACTTTTGGAAAAGTGTTGGCATTAGAAAATGTTTTATTTGTTCCTAATCTACGTAGAAACTTGATTTATGGTGTATTGCTTAGCAAAGTCGATGTTAAACTAACCTTTGATTCTGATAAGCTAGTTCTGACTAAGAATGTGAACTTTATTGGAAAAGGGTTTTGTAACGGGGCTTATTTGTACTTAACGTTGAAATGAATGCTTCTACTTCTTTTGCTTATATGGTTGACTCTTTACACTTATGGAACTCTAAAATTGGGCATGTGTCTATGAGGTCTATTAAAAGGATGCAAAGCTTAAACTTGTTACCTAACAAGATCACTAATGAAATGGAAAAATGTCATATTTGTGTTGATGTTAAGCACTCTAAGAAACCTCTTAAGTCAATAATCAAGAGAGAGTCACAATTGTTAGACTTGGTGCATACAGACTTGGATGATTTTAAGAATTGTATGAGTAAAGGAGGTATGAGATATTATATTACCTTTATGGATGATTGCTCTAGATTTACTTATTGAAAAATAAAAATGATGCAGAGGAAATGTTCATAAAATATAAAGTTGAGGTTGAAAACCAATTAGAAAGGAAAATTAAGAGATTAAGATCTGATTGAGGTGGTGAGTATAGTACTGATTTTCTTGCTGATTATTGAGCAAAAGTTGGGACTATTCATGAGTTTTCAGCCCCTTATACACTTGAACAAAATGGAATAGCTGAGAGGAAAAACTGAACACTTAAGGATATGATAAGTGCAATGTTAATTTCCTCCAGTTTACCTGATTTTATATGGAGGGGAGCTATTCTTTCAACTTGTTAGGTTATAAACAGAGTCCCTCAGAAGAAACTATATCAAATGCCTTATGAAATTTGGAAAGGTTATCCACCTAAGCTATGTTTTTTGAAAGTGTAGGGGTGTCTTGCTAAGATTGCTCTACCTGAATACAAAAGGAAGAAAATTAGGCCTAAGACCGTTGATTCAATTTTTGTGGGATATGTCTCTAATAGTGCTGCCTATAGATTTATGGTTAAGGAAGAGGGATCTAACACTTATAGACCAATTTTAGAGTCAAGAGATGCAGTATTCTTTGAGGATATATTTCCTATAAAAATGAGTGTGCAAGTGTCTAGAGAATTTGTCCCTAATTCTTCTACCAATAGTGACATAGAAGAAGAGGAAGTTATTAAACTAAGGAGGAGCAAAAGAGCTAGAGTACCCACTAGTTTTGGTTCTAAGTTATTACTTCCTTTGTGGTGAAAAAACCTAAGGAGATAAATGATGTTTTTGTGGTTACTTATTTTATAAAGGAAGATTCCAAAACTTATGAGGAAGCAATGAGATCTATGGATGCTACATTTTGGAAGGAAGCCATAGATAGTGAGTTAGAGTCAATCATGTCTAATAAAATTTAGGTTTTAGTTGATCTACTTCGAGGGTGTAAGCCTTTGGAGTGTAGTAGATTTTCAAAAAGAAATTGAAACTTAAAGGAACTATTGAGAGGTTCAAGGCAAGACTTGTAATTAAAGGCTTTAAACAAAAAGAAAGATTGGACTTTTTTTACACTTACTCTCATGTTACTAAAATTGCACCTACAGGGATGTTGATTGCTATTACCTTAGTATTTAAACTTCATATGCACCAAATGGATGTTAAAACAGCTTTCTTGAATGTTGATCTATATGAGGAGATTTATATGGTCCAACCCGAAGGGTTTAGAGTGCCTGGTCAAGAGCAAAGGTGTGTAATTGGTTAAGTCTTTGTATGGACTTAAACAAGCTTTCAAGCAGTGGCGTGAGAAATTTGAATGTGAGATTTTCAAACATAGTTTCACCTCTTGTGATGTTGATTCTTACATTTACGTGAAATCTGATATCAATGGCTATGTAATCATAACTCCTTATGTGGATGATATGCTTATGTTTGATACTAGTGTATCTGTCATTGACACTACCAAGAGTTTGTTAAAGTCTTCTTTTGATATGAAAGATCTTGGACTTGTGGACTTTATTTTGGAAATCAAAGTTGATAGGACTAACTGTGGTTTTAGGTTGAATCAAACTCATTATGTTGAGAAAACTTTAAAGAAGTTTGGTTAATATGATGTTGAACGAGTCAAGACTCCCTATGACACTAGTGTTGCTTTAAAGAAAAATCTTGGTGACAGTGAAAACCAAGCTGAGTATACTAAAATTCTTAGTAATGTGATGTTCTTGATGAACTATTATCGTCCTTATATTGCATACTGTATGAGTAGACTTGGTAGGTATACTCATAATCCTAGTCATAATCCTAGTCAAGAGCATTGAAAGGTACTGTGCATTATGGATTATCTTTTGGTGGATATCCTCCTGTATTGGAGTGGTATTCTGATGTTAACTGGGTTACGGAGAGTAATGGTATACACTCTACTAGTGGTTATATTTTTTCTTTGCCAGGAGCTACAGTGTCTTGGAAATCTTCCAAGCAAACGTTTATTGCGAGATCAACAATGGAGGCTGAGTTTATAGCTTTGGAGTTGGTAGGAAGGGAAGCTAAGTGGCTAACGAATCTCTTAGCAGATATCCTGGTTTGGGAAAAACCAATTCCTTCTGTATTCTTTCATTGTGATTGGCAAGCTACCATTCATGTTACCAAAAATAAGGCATATAATGGCAAAAGTAGACAAATCAGATTCAGACATAAAATTGTTTGTACTTTAATTAGACATGGTGTAATCTTTTTGGACTATGTCAAGTCAGAGAGAAACTTAGTGGATCCGTTTACAAAAGCTTTGAGTAGAAAACTAGTTTCAGAGCATGCTAAAGAGATGGGGTTGAGCCCAATTATGTAGTAACCTCATAATGGACACCCGACTTGCAAAACCAAGTTCAATGGGTCAAATAAAGTTATGTGGTGACTACTTACTTGTATGTTGTTTGTAGAATAATACTGAGATATTCAGTTATTGACTAGTGTCCTTTAGCATGACTTTACTGTGTTTGTGGAGGTTGGATTATTTAATCCTTAATGAGTTCCATAGCCCAAGTTTGGGTGATGTAAGTAATACACACCTAATGGACTCACCTACGTGATTGTGAGAGGCTAGTCACCCTCTTATGAGAGTATTTGGGCTATCTCTCTAGAGCGATCATAAGACCATGACATTTTGAGGTTGTTTATTTCTCTAACAGATTCTGTCTCCGAAATTTCTTAGACACCAAGTTCAAGGTTTAGTTCACCTAGTTGTTCATCTATTTTTATCCTAAATTGTTATATTTTATTTCAAGTTTTGAATCAAGTAGGAGACTGTTGAATGCCTTGCTCCAAAACTTGGGTAACGTTCATAACGTTCACCATCAAGTTGCTCATACATTTCTTACATTGATTGCCATCTTTATTGTCAACATTCCATTCTTCATTCATTTGTCTTTATTGCCTTTGTTAACGCAAGCACTCGTACTACTATATCTATATACAAGACACTCTTTGTTCTTGTTCAAGCTTCTCTCTCAACACTCACGGTTCTCAAAGCTTCCCTCCCAACCCTCACGATTCTCAAAGCTTTTCTCACACTCACCATTTGTTAAAGCTTTTCCCACACTCACAATTCTCAAACTACTTTTTTCAATATAACTTTCACATCTTTCACATCAAAATATTTTTTAAGTATATACATTCTTGTCTTTTCCATTCTACCTTAGTATCTATTTATTAATTTTCAGAAATAGTTCCTACTCCGTCTTTTAGAGTGCACCAAAATTAGTGAAGAATGCGTTAATTCTGAAGTCAGATCCTGTTGTCTTACTACACCATAGAAGAGAATTTCCAACTTAGGAAAGTGTTTTTTGACAATGCCTTACCTTCAGATAAGTCATTTCAATTTTATTTTATTGCTATTTTCAAACACCTCCTAGTGTACCATTCATCACGTGAAGTTATAAGTGATGATGAGTTAGCTCACCTTCATTTTGATTTGCTTCTTCCGATATCGTGTCCACTGTTTGTTCATCTGGAGGTTCGTCTACATCGATAAAAAACATCATTAATTGCTTATTCGGGCACCTGTGATCCCTACGGTACTTCTCATCAAATGTAAAGCATAGACCCTTGTCTCTTCTTAGCTGCATCTCATTTGGAGTAATACGGCGGAAGGGAGTGGGATTATGGATGTTGAGGTGAGATTGCGTTGTGGTTGTCGGTAACATAAGAGGGGGAGAATTGCAGAAGCAATCGGTGGAGGCAGGCGCATTGGGAAAGAGGAATTGATCATGCGAGGACCAGTCTTGGGAAGTGGAGTAAGATTTTTGGGTCTAGCTGAGTCGAAATAATCCCAAAGTTTAACAAGCCCAACAGCTCGGATCAAACTGGAAGGCTCCCGTGCAATGACCATTTTTAATGGGCCCCTTCAACCCACTTATGAAACAGTCCAATAATACATTCTCGGTAAGATTTGTAGCCTGGTTAGCCAGGATCATGAATTGAGTATAACATTCATTAACTGACCCATTTTGCATCAATTTAAAAAGTTGGGCTCAAGGTGACTAAAAACATGATAGGAGCATTAGGGATTAGGTTGGCCTTTTGTAACATCTGATACCAAAGAACCACTATCCCCTCAAAGTGCATCATACAAGGTGAAAAAATGTTCAGCTCTAAAGATCTATGGGAGAGGATCCGTCCCATCAAACTTCGGAAAATCAATGTTGACCTGTCGAACTTGCAATGTATTAAAGGATCCAGTAGTTTGCAACAAGCCTGCCTTTGTCGATGACCCTTCAACCACAATATTTTGGTCTTGGCAATCAATAGATTTGCTGAGCCTCTCCATATGTCTATTCCTGGATTCCAAAGTCGTCTCAATACGTTCCAAGCGAATTTGAGTAGATGCATCTCATTCATGCAAGTTTGCAACATCGTCTGACACTCGTTTAATCTCAGCAGCCATTTCTTTCATCCTTGTGCTTTCGGCCATCATAGATATCCACCGCACACTCTCTCAATGAAAGCACCAGTGAAATATCCCTGCTGAATATTCAAGAATACGCACACAATATGTCTGGAAGATACTGCTCTGTCGATATATATATATATATATAATATGTCTGAAAATACTGCTCTGTCGTGTATATATATATTCAACACTACGAATGTCATGAAAGAATAGATAAAAAAGGAGGCAACTGCTATGAAATTGTATTGTATTGCTTGTGATTTTCTAGAATAGCTTTATATGTATTTATATACACTCTCGTATGTTATAATAACAAATAAGATCTTAAAGGTCAAATGAGATACACAAGATAAATACAAATGAGATATTAGATAAATACCAGGTGAGATTGTATGGAGATTTGAATATGTTTATTAGCCCCCCTCAAGCTCACTATTGGTAGAAACAGTGAGCTTGCTGCGAAGATGATGAAAAGCAGATGAAACTAATGCTTTAGTCATAATGTCTGCAATTTGATCAATTAAAGAGATATGTCGAATATAAAGAGCTTTGTTGGCTACCAGATCACGAACAAAGTGGATATCAATCTCTAAATGTTTAATATAGGCGTGAGCAATTGGATCAGCGGCAAAGAAGGTGGCACCAAAATTATCACACCAGAGTGTAGGAATAACTTCAGAGAAACCAATTTCACTTAAAATGGATTTAAGCTAACAGATTTCAGCAACAGCAAGAGCAATATTTCTATATTCAGCTTCAATACTTGATCTAGCAACAGTAGGTTGTTTCTTAGCACTCCAAGAGATGAGGTTGGAGCCAAGAAAAATATAATAGCCGGAGGTTGAACGACGATTATCAGGACAACCAGCCTAATCAACATCAAAGTAGGCCTGTAAGGTAAGAGAAGAATTTTGAGTTAAATGTATACCTGAAGAAGTGTAGATCTGAGGTAGCGAAAAATTCATTTCACTACAGTCCAGTGAATGTCGGTAGGACACTATAAAAACTAAGAAACTTTGTTGACAGCAAATTGAATGTCAGGGCGAGTAAGGCAAAGGTATTGTAGAGCACCAACAGTACTTTGATATTCAGTAGGATCGAAAAGAGGAATGCCATGATTTTTTGAAAGAGGAAGAGTGGGTGTGATTGGTGTGGGTACAGGTTTGGAGTGATCTAGACAAGTGCAATGTAGAAGTTCTTTGGTGTATTTAGTTTGGGTGAGTAAAAGACCATTTGTTGTGGGTGTAGCTTCAATAACAAGGAAATAATGGATGGGTCCGAAGTCTTTAATGGAAAAGGATGTGTTAAGATCTTGAATAAGGGTGGTAATGAATGAAGATGAAGAACCAATAATTAAGATGTCATCAACATATATTAGAAAAAAGGTAGTAGTAGAAGGGGTATTGTGAACGAAAAGTGATGTGTCGGATTTTGTGGGGATAAAGTGAAGTTCATGAAGTTTTTGACTGTGGCACGAGGGGCCTGTTTGAGACCATAGAAAGCTTTGTGAAGACAACAAACATAAGAAGGATGACGTGGATCTATGAAGCCAGGACGTTGAGTCATAAAGACCAGTTCTGAAAGAATGTCATTAAGAAAGGCATTACTGACATCGAGTTGACGAATAGGCCAATTTTGGGAGAGGACAATGGTAAGGATGAGATGAATGGTAGTTGGTTTGACAACTAGGTTAAAAGTATCAGTATAATCTATACCAGGAGTCTCATGATAGCCTTTGGAAACAAGACGAGTTTTATAGCAATCAAGAGTGCCATCAGAATTCCGTTTTGTGCGAAATACCCATTTACAGCCAACAAGATTGGCATTTGGTGGTGGAGGGACAAGAGTCCATGTGTTATTGTGATGAAGAGTTGTGAACTCGTCAAGCATGGCCTAGCGCCAACGCGGAAACTTGTTTGCTTGAGTGAAAGAAGTGGGATCAGCATCAATAAGAGTCTGTATGTGGGTAGAGTAAGTGACATAATCAAAGAAGGTGCAAGGAATACAAGTTTGATCATGATTGCAAGTGATCATCGGATGATGTGGAAGTGCAGGTGGAGACAAAGGAGGTGGTAAGGGAGATGAGATTGGAAGTGGAGGTATCGGTAGGGGTAAGGAGATGATGGAGGATGAAGGAATTGAGACAAGAGAGGGAGAGGAACAAGAATAGGGAAAGATGGTTTCAATAAAACGAACATGATGAGAAATATATAGTTTAGAGGTAATAGGGTCAAGACAACGATAGCCTTTGTAATTAGGAAAATACCCGAGAAAGACACATTTTGTAGACTTGGGTTCAAGTTTGTCTGAACGTGTGGACCCAATGAAGGGAAAGCAAGTACACCCAAAGACCCAGAGATGAGAGAGGTTGGGCTTTGTGAGGAAAAGAAGTTCATGGGGAGATTTGTTATGGAGAACAGGAGTTAGTAAGAGATTTATGAGGTAGGCAGCTGTAGAGAATGCTTCTTACCAAAATGTTTTGGGAAGTGAGGCATGAATAAGAAGTGTGAGACCAGTTTCAGTAAGGTGATGAATTTTATGTTTTACGATCCCATTTTGTTGTGGGTTATGGGGATAAGAAATACAATAAGTAATGCCATAGGTTGTAAGAAAATTAGCGAACAGACCTTTGACAAGTTCAAGAGCTCCATCGTACTGAAAAAATTTTATAGAGGTTGAAAAAATATTTTCAGATTGAGCTTTAAATGTCTTAAAGTAGGAAAGGGCTTGAGATTTGTGGGTTAAAGGATAGATCCATGTATATCGACTAAAATCGTCAAAAAAAATAATGAAATAACGAAAGCCAGAGAAGGAAAGGGATGGAGATGGCCCCTAAATATCGTAATGAATAAGTTGCAGTGGTTAATTTGAAACACGAAAAGATAAGGGAAAAGAAAGACGAGTACTTTTTCTTTGAAGACAAGAAGTACAATGTTTTATTACATGAGACTTGACATTTAAAAAAGGAGATAGCCTAGACAGTGTAGCAGGACAAGGATGACCAAGACGCTGATGCCATAATTGAAGTGAAGTAGAGGTGGTGTGGAGAGCAATCGGATTTGTGAAATGGACTGGAATCTTCAAAAGGTAAAGATTCTTATGGATGGTACCCGTGAGAAGTGGTGTCCTGGTGTGGAGATCCTTCATAATATAACCAAAAGGATTAAATTCAATGAGACAGGAATTGTCCTCAACAAATTTAGCTACAGACAGTAGATTGGCAGTAAGATTAGGAACAACTAAAATATCATTGAGGTGAAGAGATCTAATAGGAGTAGAGAATGTGAGGTTACCAGTAGAGGAAATATGAATAGTTTGTCCATTATCGACAATCACTGAATTTAGACCATTATACAGTGTTGAGGATTCAACAAGTTGAGGGTCAGGAGTCACGTGTGTTGTAGCACCGATGTTAGGTAGCCATTCTACAAGAGTGTTGGAAGTGACAGGTGAAGGATCAGATAATTTGTTGATATTTAGGGCAGTGAAAGTAGTGGATAAATTATTAGGGTTTGTAGAGTTTGGAAGTGGGCAATTTCAAGATTCAGAGTATCGAAAACGACAATATACAGCAATATGACCCCATTTCCAACAAATTTGGCATTGAAGGGAAGGTTTATTGGGCCTAAAATAGGATTGGCTTTGGTTGTAAGAAAAGGCTTGGTTGTAATATAGATTAAGTTGAGTGGGCCTGGGCTTGGAGAGATGTGGATTAAAAGAGCTTGGCCCATTGTGATATTGAAAAACTGGTGGCCCATTCGGCCTAGGTCCAAGTCAGGTAAGGTTATTATTTGCGGGGTAAGTGTTGAAGCCACGTCCACCTCATCTCTGTTTGGAGCTACCTCATCCGAAGGTAGAAGAAGAATGCCCAAACAGTGAAGCTGCGAGAGCAGTGTCCGACAGTGGGAGGGAGTGGAATGATAGAAGTCGATGCTCGTGGATGAGAAGCTTTGCCAAAAGTTCACCAAAGGAGATGTTGGATTCGTGATGCTCCACCACCGTGATGAAGGATTCAAAATTTGCAGGTAAGCCATTCAAAGTAAAAAGAATAACATCAGAATATGAGATTTTATCACCTATAGCCGCTAATTCATCTGTCGTAGTTGAGATTGTCACATGATATTCAGTGATTGACATTTGTCCTTTCTGTAGGGTATGTAGTTTACGTCAGAGCAAAGAATGTTGTGAGTTGGATTGCTGCATGAAGTGTTACTCTAGATTGAGCCAGAGGTCACGGGCTGTGGTGCATCTAATGGCAAGGCGGGCGGTAGAATTGGATAGAGACGCGGTGAGAAAGCAGTAGACGAGGGGATCAAATTTTTGCCACTTGAGATATTTTGAAGACTCGGCATCTGGAGTGACAGGAGGTTGTGGAACAAATCCATCAACGTAGCCAATGAGATCAGAGGTGACAAGAATTGCATTGATTTGCTTGCACCAGATAAGGTAATTTGAGGAATCTAATTCTGTGGTTAGGAAGTTTGTAATCTGATTGAAAGGTGTGGGAGAGGTAAGGTCAGCCATTGATCAATTTTGTTTGTGAGGTACTGGTTTTGTATGCAGGGTGGGTGTTTGGAAAAAAAATGTGGTGTGTTTGGTTCTGTTGTTTCTGTATTCAGGGTCGGTGGTTGATAAAGTGTTTTGTGTGTTGGATTCTGCAGCTTTCTGTATGTAGATTAGGTGTTTGAAGTGATAATAACAAATAAGATCTTGAAGATCAAATGAGATACACAAGATAAATACAAATGAGATACTAGATAAATAAAAATGAGATCTGTGCAGGTGAGATTATATGAAGATCTAAATATGTTTATCATGTCACCAAATTTACAAAGCCAATGGATAACTATTTCCAGGTTCCAATACAGAAAATATATAAGAAATGAGAAAAATAACAAGGTAGCAAAACAAAGCAATGAGAGGGAGAAGGGATTAGAATCAAAAGAGAAAAGGACACATCAATTTCTCCACACCCCTTTTGGTTATGTTAGTCCTATATATATTTTACTTAGGCCCACTTAATCCCTAAGACGCGATGACGACTCTCTCACGCTGTTGCTACATCTTACCACTTCACGTTAAGGCTCAGGTTATGAATCGTGTGCTAACTGTCCCATCCTATTTCGTTTCATTATATTATAATGAGATGTAATGTGAAACCCTCCCTTTCTATTCTATTTCGTTCCATTCCATTATAAACCCTTCTCTTAAATGATGGAATAATATTACATTTCATTACATTCTATTAATAACTACCCAATCAAACATAGCCTAAAAGATGAAATTTTAATCGTCAAGTAAGTAATCTTTGACTGGTTCACATGTGATATTTATTTCAAGTGTATTTCGTCGTTACTTTTTAATCGAACTTTAAGAGGAGTTTTTTTTTTAAATTAAAAACAAAAAAAAAGTTTGAAATTTTTCTAAAATTTCTTAAACTGTAAATACAAGTCTTTTATCCTAAATGAAATTAATGCAATTGAAGATGAGCTTCTTTGGATTTGGTTTGGCTAGTGACTTCTGCACCTACAATGTTTATGTAAATGGTTCTTGTAAGCCAAAAGAAGATGAAGTTTGAATAAAGATGGCTGCTTGTATGGAATACTTAGTTGGATGGTTTGTTTAGAGTTGAAGAACACACCCTGTGCACGGTCACGGTCACGGTCGTGTCCACCAAAGACTTCGAAGAGATATTTGCAATCTTGATCTGTTACATATACCTTAGCAAGTTAGGTTCATGTTTCTGATTGATGTGCAACCTGATACAAGAAATGCAGTTAAAATCACAAAAGTGAGATCTGATTTCTGAAATGAAATGTGAATGGTAGGAATGAATCTATTGAGAAAAGTGGCAAAAACAATTTTCTTATCAGTTTGTGAGTTCTTCGGCAGAAAATTTCCCATTTCTCTTTTCTTCAAGCTCTAAGTAGCTTGGATAGAGATGTTAAATGATCACGGCCCGATTCGACTCCGATCTGAAATCCAGGCGTTTGATGTAACCCATCATATCTAAGATCTCTTTAGATATGTGGTCCTTGAGTGGATTCACTATTGGTTGGCCAAATATGAATTCTCAGGAAAAAAAAGTCATAAAAAGCTTATGTACTTTCACTTTCTGTAGTGATATCACTGTCAATGAAGCATCCTAGGAGCCATTATATGTCTGTTTCAGATTGCCTTTCTTGAAGCAGACATTGTTGTTAAGATAAAAGCTTTGTTTCAATAGTTAGTGGTATGAATCAACCATTTTAATGATATATATGAAATTACTTTCACTCTATTTTGATCAATTTCAAACTTGTTTTGCTTACATATTGTCGGGATTTGATATCTGTATCTGTTTTGGATGGAATGATTATAGTTTTATATTCAAAAACTTGGGTATTTTTTACAGAATAGAAGCAGAGAGAGCAAAAACCAGTACAGGAGGATGAGAATTGACTGCTGAGAAAGCTGTGTCCAGGTTCTGGGGCGTGACAACCCTGTGTTTTAACAAGCCAATAGGAATCTTACCCTTTTAAGGAAGTGGCAACATCATCAGGAACATACATACTACCAGGGTCTGAAACACTTGAAACAGTATGTCAGGTAAGAATTTACCTCTGCTATAGGAAAAACATCATAATTTTCTTAGCATCTGGTTTCTGATACCGCTCTGATGAAGTCTAACTCAACTAAAAAATGTCTCTGAATCTCTCAACTGTTCCTGTTCAACCCTTAAACTAACAGGAATGATGAAGGAAAACTGAAATATGAATTTCCACTGTACATGAAAGCTAATTTTACACAGTACAACTTAACAAATTTGGAAGTTGTTGTGGACCAACATATGATCAAGAATAGTTGTGGACAAGATAAGGTGAAAGTGAGAAAGATCAACATTTTGCATTTGTTTCTCATCTAGAGATTCTGCAGACATCAATATCTGCTTTTTTTTTCTCCTTTTTCTCTCTGCCTGTCTGAAGAGAAATCAACACATAATTATTACATTGGATAGGCTTTTCATTAACATCTTCAAAACATGGTTATCTGCTAGTGTCTCCCATGTGGTGGTGCCAAATGTCATTATAACTATTCATATGATTGATTTAACTCCAAAAACCCGTCTTCAATTCGGATCGCAGGGTTTAACTCACCTGTATGAAACCAGAATCGCTCGCTTGTAATCACCGGTCAGCCATATGACAGTGAATTTGTTCCGAGGCCCTGTACACGCTGCCCAAAGTCATTATCTTAACCGATGCCAAACATAAATAAGCCTGTCATTTTTCTTGTAAAATCATGCCTCGAGTTGCTGCGTTCATCACTTTAATCTGCTGTATTTATTCGAATTAGAATTGAGCAAACACAGGACAGACCAATAAAAGCCAGTACCGCCCACTTCGCCAAAAGCAAAAGATAGAGATTTCACTACTTTTTCCATCTGTATTTCGGATCAGGATTGAGCATAAACAAACCCCTTTACACTTCTCAACCAATCCTGCCAAGTTGCTGCAACTTTTTCAGGAAAAGATAAGAAGACTCTTCAGAACAGAAAACACTTGGCAGTAATTTCATAGTACTGCAGGTTTTTTATCAGATTCCAGACAAACTCATCTCCATGGTGTCAGGAAACCAAATCTATCAAAGAAGAAACCTGCAAAGTAATCAAAATTCGCACACAAAAGATACAATGTTCATCAGGACTTTCTGATTATAATTTATAGATATGAACACATCCCGACTACAATATCAGTACTCAACTAACATGCATAGAATTTGCAGATCACTCTAATCAAGTGACGAACGTTCCTTCTGATCTTAAACCCTTTACTGGGTTCATGAAGAAAATCAGTTTCAGGCTAATAGGTGAAGTGGTCACGATGGGGAAGACGGGCACATGAAGAACTAACTCACTGGAGCTTAAGACAGATATAAGTAGGCAAGAGTCCTAACTAGAGAAGCTCCTACTGGTTTATTGCATGAGTTAGTAATGCACGTGCCCTGCTTCTCCATCTTGCTCACACACACCTTTTTGTTCTCTTCAAGCTGATCTAGAAAAACTCAAAACTCCTGAAGAGAGTGAGAACAAGTGGAGAGGAAAGGGTCTTAAAGTGGTGAATTCAGGACATGAAACTGCAAATTTTTGTACTAACTTGCTCACTCATTTATAACAGAAGAGGCAATTAAAGTTTGATCCAAGGTGGGTGTGAATCAGGAAAATGAAAAATCTGAGTTGGGAGTGGGACCTGAATAGGTTTTTTGCAACACAATTGGTTAAACAGCTTTTTACAACTCACAACTAAGTACAGGACCACAATATCACTATAAACAAAGGCCATTTAGTACTAGTACTCAAGTTGTTGGTAGCACCTGAACAGTAGGTAGTAGATATGCATTGCTTTGGTTGAAAGATAGACTTGTATAGAAATGGCATGTGACAACAGTTCGCTCCAATGCTGGTGGGATCTAAAGTTCAGAAAGGTTTATTCTTCCTTGGAATAGCTGATCAGCAACTGTAATTACAATGGATGCAATTCGGGCCGGACCCGCTAAAACGACATTATTTTAGACTTCAAAATTTTAACCTATATATCAAAATGACGTCATTTTGACAAACAGAGGATAGGCCTTTCAATTCGAACTTTTGAATAGGGTTTCAAACCAACCTTGCCAACTCTAGGTCTATCTACACAAATCTTAGTATGTTCTTCACTTCTTGTTCTTATTTGAGAACTTATTCAATTGAAGTATACAAGAACTTTTTATGTGGGAACAATTAATTAGTCTTTATTTGGAATTGAATCAAATAAAAACCTATATGTCCTTGATATATATATATATATATATATATATATAAGTAATTTTTAAAACTTTAGGTTTATATTATTTATAAAATATCTTAAATTAGTTTTAAAAATTCAAATACTCTATTTTATAAGCATTGTGTAAAGGTAATTTTAAGATGTTCAACAACAATAATTATATCGTCTAATCAAAAAATTATATTACCCTTTTTACTATTCATAATAATCATAAAATCGGTTTGGTATATATAATTTTTACAAATTCTAATTAAATTATGCTCCAACAACATAATTTCTAATGCTTTAAAAACTGGACCGGAAGTTAAACCAGTAAGATAAGAAGTTTAAGGATTAAAAGGTTCAACCGATATTGAACTGTTCTAAAATCAGCTAAGGTTTGAATATAAAATGAAAAATTTTGAAATATGATTGAAATAAATTTTTCTTATCTATCAAAGAATTTGTTAAATAAAAATTAATTAATTTATTTTGATTTATAAGAACTTATAAATTTACGAAAATTGATTGATTAATTAATTAATTGGTTAATTTTTAACAACAAAAGTTATAATTAAAGTAAATTAAACTGAAAAATTAAAAACCGAACCAAAAAATTGACTAGTTCAAGGTCTTACAATTAAATCGGCTAAACCAATTGAATTTTTTAATTATTGATAATTCCATAAGTTATGTGCCAATAACATTGTTATGTCCAAAAGGGTTGCAATGAAAAACTTTGTTTTTTTTTTCTGTCATGTCTGGTTTTAGTTCCTTAACCTGTTCTTGCTTTCTAAGTCAAACTCCAAAACCTCCATCCTTAAAATCTTCGTAAAACCTGTCAGTTGTCGGAATCACAAACAAGTTTCACATGATCGAGGTGTGGGAAGAGACGAATCCATCTGTCCTTTTCATTTTTTCTTGTTTTAATTCATTAAGGCGTCACGTTATATATATTAATCGAGAGATCACTATTGCCTTAATATCTAGAACTGCCACATTTATTACCCCTCTCATACTGATCACACACTGTGCCAAATATAATTCACATACGTGCATATCACGGAGATATTGCTCTTTTAAGTATCTTCCAAACCCATAACTTTCGTCTCAATCCACTCTAGCTTGACAGGTTATACAAAAATCAAATCTTCTGTCAATTCCGGGATCTGGGTATCAAGTATTATCTATTCGTGATCATGCATGTATGACTTCCTTTTGACCCCTTGTTTGATTATGTATATTTCTAAAACATATGTATAGTAAGTACTACATAGACTTGTGTATAATCGGTGCGGATAAGGGATGGATGGATTCTCGAGAAGAGAAAAGCCATGACGGTCCCCCCCCCCACCACCTGGTCCTCTACGTTGATACTTCTTCTATTCCTCTAGAAAAATTTCATGTAGGTAAGTTTACTGTAACGTTATGCAGATCACCTTATGCATGGACTGTGATTACAAGTATAATGTCACTTTTCATTTAGCATGAAAGTGCGAGAAGGCGTCCCTCTTGTCTTTGTCAATGACCACAAAACACGAGGGCTGCTGTTATATAACGAGAGATCCCTATCTTAGATATGAGAGGTTTTGCTAAGATTTTTTTTAAAGCCAAGAACAGTTTGTCCACACTATTTGGTTATTGATATGTACAAATGGGTTAAAGATAATGAAACTACCTTCCCCTGTCTCCCAATAAAATTTGTCTACACGTGACAAAAATGTTCGAATTAGGTTCAACAAGTTCGAATTAGGTTCGGTAGCAGCGAACCTAACTAATTGTAAGAAATTAAGCCAAACTGACTTAAATTAATGAATTAAATTATATTTAGTTGAGTTCAAGCTCGAATAGTTAGATCTATTTTTAAAGCTCGACCTCAAACTAGATCAAGTTTAGATGAGTTGAACCATAATCAAATGTTATAGAATTGTCATCTACTTGAAGAGTTTTGGACAAACCAGGTTCTGTACTTTATGGCTGGATTATCTTGTTCTCTTGTGCATGAGAATTTCCTGGATGGAGCTCATTGACCTGGCATTCCACTCTCATCAATCATGGACAAAGACATGACTAAATTTGATATGTATATTTGGGTGAACCTTTTTTCAGAGATGTCAATTTCTAAGCCTCACTTGACATCACTAATTGTAAAAGAATTATTTTTATAATCACATAGTGAAAAGGTGTTATCATTTGTAGAAATAGTAACACATAGTGAAAAGGTGTTATCATTTGTAGAAATAGTAACAAGGGTCTGCTCCGATCCAAAATTCACATATTAATCGGAATTCAAACTTAGACAAGTTAGTGTGACTCGATTCAAATTAGTTCAAACAAGATAACATTGTTTTAGTTAGAATTCAATTGAGTTTTGGACTTCCTAAACACAATCAAGTTAGGTTTAGATGAAGAAAAAGAGATCGGTTGAGCTCAAGCCATTGGTCTAATACCATCTCTCATTTATCGGGTTAGTGGAATAGAGATGGACAATCCCTAATTAATCAAGGAATTTAAGTGGCGTTTTGTGAAAAAGGAGGAGACAAGCATGGAAGTAGGTAAAGATGTCATCAGATAGTCTAGGATTAATGGACGTATCACTCAGGAGCACAACAGACGCAAGAAGCAATAATGGAGTTTAAACTTAATTAATTGGGATTAGCTAAGACCTTCACAATCATATCTACACAAGAGTTGTCTCACATGTTGACCACTACACACATATACTGTTTAGTAATTAAAAGAAAACACACTTTGCATTTAATGATTAACTCTCTAATCACACACACACTTTCCGCTTTAATCTTTCTTGACCAAACTCTTACTTCCATTTAGTTATGATCAGGATAATTATCCTTGGTTGGACCTCGAGTTGAACCACCTCTTGTCTAATTAATAAAATTAATTTATAATATATTAAAGTTTGAGTAATTATGGGAGACAGAATTCGCATTATCTGCCCACAAATATGGATAAATTCAACAACTTTAGAGTATTCAAAGCTGAAAATATGAACAGTAAGAAACCTACAACCTATACTTTCTATCACAAAAGCTAATGTTTTAAAACGGTATGTCTAACAATGAAAATTTTGAATCAGTCAATTTTTCGATTCAGTTTTTACTTTTTCAGTTTGATTTATTTTAATAATCTTTGTTGTTAAAAATTGAATTAATCGGTAAGTTTTCATAAATTAATCAGTTTTTATAACGTAAAATAAACTAATTAACTTTCACGTAATAGTCTCATTTTCTAATTAAACTTGAATTTTTTATAGATAAAAATAATCTTCTTCAATCATTTTTCAAATTATTTAATTTTATTGAATCTTTAATCAATTTGTGACAATCTAATACCGATGAAACCTTTTAGACTTTAAACTTTTTTATCTTACCATAGTTTAATTTTCAGTATAATTTTAAAATATTGGTAAAAACAATATCATTTTGATCTTAATTTGAATTTCGAAATTGATGTCATTTTAGATGAATTAATCGACACAGTTTGAAGGGGAGATCCTCTGTGTCAAGATCTAGTTCACACATTTAAAGAAAACATGTGGATCAGATCATCTGATACAGAATTAACATAGAGGATTAGGTTCTCTGCGAAAAGTAAAACATTCTAAATATTTTGACTAATTCAAGGTGTAAAATGGAGTTACTCCCTCAATAAAACTGGGATAAATTTAAGTCAAAAGATCCCGATTCAAAATAAATTTATGAAAAAGTGAGATTTATTTAAGATCTACTCCAACATTTAGAAATGGATTAATCGTTAACGATACATGTACTTGATGCCTCGTCCATGAAAAAGATCTAAATCCCAATAGCCTCTTTAAATAGTAATTGAACATACATTGTACATCTCGAACCAATCCAATTTTAGAGTAGTTACGTGATAATGGAACCAACAAGCAAAAAGTATTAATGCTGCAAATGCCTATGCCCACAGTTTGAGTCCGACAAGGCCCTCCCTACTTGAGAACTAGCACGTCCTAGGGTTTAATGTCTTCAATTCGTCATGATAATGCAATATCTAAGTCATGAAAAACATAATCTACTTTTTCCCTTATTTTCCTGTTTAATTAGCTAAATGTGACCCAGCACAAGTTAAATCAATCAACTATTGTCATGATATGGTTTCAGTCTAATCAGCACAAAAGCAAGGAAGCTACCTACCTTAATTACCCAACTTCTTTCCTTTTAAAAGTGGACACCTGCTCTTGCTCTTGCTCTTGCTCTTGCTCCTGCTAGGTTTTCTTATCTTCATGACAACGCCGTATTGCGATAAACTCAAATTATTTTGCAATTCTTGACATTTAAGGTCCATGATTTTAAAATTAAAAGTCTAAGCTTGATTACTCAGTTGTGGTATTATAAATTAAACACTGTGAGCTTGTGATGATTTGTGTGCGTACAGAGAAAAAAAAATCATATTTCATGTACTAAAATAAAAAATTTTAAGTATTTATTATTAGTTGATTTATTTTTTAATTTAAGTCTTAAATTTTAAATATCGGGTTAAATTTTTTATATTGTTTAATAGACTAACTAATCTAAATAAATCAAATTATGTATTCGTTGGTGCAAAAAATAATTAATTAATTAATTAAATCAAATTATGTATTCTAAGCAAAATAGGTCCAAAATTAGAAAATATATATTATTGTATCTCATATTGATTAAACATGAAATTATTAAAGGTTTTATAAATAGTAAGGGCCAACTATCTAAGTTATTAGTTTTAATCATTTTGACAATGGTTGACTCAAGCCCAATTCTTGTTAATGGGCTTTACACTCTACTCATATTAAAAATTTTAATATGGTATCAGAGTAGGTTTGGTTAATAGGTTTGGTTTGGATTATTAATTTTCCGGTTGTCCGTCTGGATGTCCAATCTCAGCAGCTTGGTCCGGTTAACGTTGCTTTTATTTCAAGTAACAACTGGATGTCCAGTCCTAGATGCACTTGAGGGAGAGTGTTAGAGTATCTCATATTGACTAAACATAAAATTGTTAAAGGGTTTATAAGTAGTAAGGGTTAACTATCTAAATGATTAGTTCTAGTCATTTTAATAATGGTTGACTCAAGCATAATTCTTATTACTGAACTCTACACTCTTGCTCATATTAAAATTTAAATAATATATATTATTTAAGAGAAACAAGTTCAAGCAATAGTAAATTATAAATTTAACAAATATACTTATTCAAGGTTTTGACTCGTTGTCTCATCAAATAATTCATACAGAACACATGATTTGCAGATTATTATATATGTATTCGATAGTTTATTCTGTTCTTGTCTTGTCAAATAATTTATTTGTGAAACA
>JAOSBN010000004.1:39750760-39762253 GCA_027563595.1 Erythroxylum suave | reverse complement strand
TTAAATGACAAAAATGTTATTAAAAATTAGTCAATCTATTAATTAATCAATCGATTTTCATAAATTAACTATTTTTTATTTTTTATTTTTTAAAATGGAGGAATCCGAAGCCGTTATCATTTAGATGCTCATTAGGTAAACTTTTAGATTGACACAATAACCTGTAAATTATGTCAGCCAGATACTTTGCACTAAGCAAACCCTCTACGATAGGCTTGATAAAGAGATTGTAAGTAAGGGATTCGAACACAGAAACTTTTACTCCCCATGCCCCTCCCTCTATTGACTCGACTACCCCTAATGAACTAACTGATTTTTTATAAATCTGAATAAACCACATATTTTCATTTAGTAACTCTTTTTAGAATAAAATTAAATAATTTTTATGTATAAATAATAAAATTTCAACCTTAAATCTCTTATTTTATTAAATTAATTTTGAATCTAATTTTAAAATATTAATTTGAATTGGATCAAACTCTAATTTATATTTAAATTTGCAAAAATCTTTTGGAAACGGTGTAACGTCCACTTGCCACCCCTCGTGGGGTCCACTTGAAAAAGAGAGATTATTTATTTAAATTTATAAATAATAAAGTGTTTAATACCGAACGTAGTTCAGATTAATGTAAATAATAATTAATAATACATAAAATGTGTATTTGTGCATGGAGGGCACGACGAGACGACTACATTGGAAATACGAAAAAAATTGTCTATTTCTTTGGGTCCAACCTTTGAGTGAGGGTTAACTCTCAGCCGTCCAAGCATCAACAATTATGGAACAAGATTGCTTGATTTAGAAGCCAATTAAGACTCCCACGCAACTAGCCTGGTCTCGAAACAGCGTATCACAACCTTAGAAAAGCAAGCGTGACCCAAATAAATACTACTCTACATTAGCGGCGAAGTACGACTACCGAGAAACGACACTGCCGTTTCTCTTTCGGCTCCTCCATGTCTTCTTCGTCAACCTGTGGCTCTTGTGTAGTGTAATGTTGTAGGTAGAGAGGCACATTCATTTCTCTGGAACACTCTCGATTAGGGCTTGTTTGTTCGGTAGTTGATGTTTGAAGGGGAAAAAGTTGTGAAGAATGCCGTTGACGAGGTGCCAGATAAGGAATGAGTACGGATTGGCCGATCCGGAGCTGTATAGGGCCGCCGATAGAGATGATCCGGAAGCTATTTTGGAGGGCGTTGCCATGGCTGGCCTCGTCGGAGTTCTACGGCAGCTCGGTGACCTCGCCGAGTTAGTTTCTTCTCTCTTTTTGCTAGTATGATATAATTTCGTATTTCCTGTCTGGAGATTATTGAGTTCGGAAGTTGATTGACTTTTGTTCTTTATAGCAGCTTCGGTATAATCGTCCTTTTGTAGTGTGTGTGTAGTGAAGTTTCAGCTGCTCTTTGAATGAGCAACTCGTTTCCGATTCTTAAGCTTAATGGTTTTCAAAATTTCCACTCTCTTTTTACATACCTTTTCTTTTTCAATTTCAAAAATTAGGAGTCAAACTGGCTTTATATTGCTAAAATTAACTGAAATCCATTTTGTTCAATTAAGTATGATAAGGATTTTCTATAAATTCGTGGTTTATGTAATCAATTTAGCTAGATATTCTTTCCATATGGTGCTAGTATGTAGTTGATTAAGCTTGTGTAACCATTATGGTTATGGGTGAAGTTCCACTGGGTTAGTTTGTGTATGGAATCATTTTGGAAATCTAATTTTTAATCGAATAAGCTTTTGGGAATGTTTAACAACTTCATCTTTCTGTGTCACTGAATTTTGCATTCAGAATTCTGTGATATTGGGGATATTCACATTCATACAGAATTCATCCTCTTTCATTCTCCTTTTAAAATACTGTTAAAAGAGATTTGTTTGATAGCTGTTCCTATGGTTGTTAAAGGTTTGCTGCTGAAATATTTCATGATTTGCACGAGGAGGTCATGGCAACTGCGGCCAGAGGCCATGGCCTAATGGCCCGTGTTCAGCAACTTGAGGCAGAAGTTCCTTCAATTGAGAGGGCGTTTCTATCCCAGACAGATCATTCATCATTCTTCTCAAATGCAGGTTATAAAGCCTTTTACGTAATCAATTGTATTTCATTCTGGGTTTCTGGTATCAGTAATTTGATTGGTTAATTGGAAAATTATGAAGCATATTTCCTTATTTGAAAAAACATCCTGAATTTACAGATTTCTTGTATTCTTAATTTGTTTCCTTTATGATGGAGAACTTGAGACTGTTATAGAAGTTACTGGCTTGGTCAAAAACATGATAATTATGATATTTTTGCACTGTTTGTCTGATATTTTTTCCCTTTTATACTGTTAGTTCTTTCTTCTTCAAATAAATGATTTTTAGCATGATTTTATTTCAGGGGTTAATTGGCATCCTAATTTGCACATGGATCAGGGTGTGATTACTCGTGGTGATTTGCCTCGCTTTGTGATGGACTCTTATGAGGAGTGCCGAGGTCCACCACGCTTATTTCTTTTGGACAAGTATGATATTTAGATCTGTTTTCAGTTCACCAGAGTTATTAACATTTATGACCATATATGTTATAGATTATAGGAAAAACTATGTCTGGATTCTGACAGGTTCGATATTGCTGGTGCTGGGGCATGTTTGAAGCGTTACACTGATCCATCATTCTTTAAAATTGAACCAGTTGGTGAAATTTCAGTTGAAGTTCCTAGGGAGAAGAAGAGTCGAAAAACAAAGGTATATGAATTGACGATCTCCTATATTCAAGAAAGTTCTTGGTGGTCTTAGCTGCAGACATGCTATATTTTGTTATATATTGATGGTGGTCTTAGCTGCAGACATGCTATATTTTGTTATATATTGATGTTTATTCATATTTAACTTTTCTGATCTCTCTCAATTCAAGCGAGGCCTGAAAGATGAGCTAGAAGGCCTTAGCTACTTGAAATTGTTGATCATTTTTGCATCTCAAGAATTAATAATAGAGTGCTCCAGGTTTTGGATGCTTTTAGCTATATGGTACTTCAAAGCAGTACTCCTCAATTATTGATATTTGAATTAGACAATAATGTGGTCTAATGCAAGTCTTCATCCATAAATTAGGAGATTGCTGTCATATTTATGACGTTTTGGGTATCTACCCTCGTTTGCGCAGAAAATATAAAGAATAATTTAATCACATTATTATATTAGATTAATGTTTGGCCCGCTAATCTTGGTTTAACTTTTCCTCTGAAGTTGCTTGGGCTTTTGTTTACTTTGACACTTTTCAGTAGGTCATACTTGTTTCTTTGTATCCATGATTTTTAATTTGGTCCTTTTATATGAGGCAGAAGAAAGGATCACGCTGGAGGAATGGAGAAACCCCAGAAGTTGTACCCACGTCACATCCCAAGTGAGACCTTTATTTTCTAATTTTGTTGGTGGTAATTTTGTATTCTTTAAGTTGCATATTTCTTGGGTGAGAATTATTGATATAATTGCTTACTAATAATGCAGGTTGCATCAGTTACTTTTGGAGGAGCGTATTGAGAATGCTCATCCTGACCCTGCGCGCGTTGTGAAATTGAAGAGAAGGCAATTAAATGGATTTCCTTTTGACGTGAAACCTGGGAAAAGTTATATGGAGAAAGTCATGGAAACTTATTCTCCAGAGCATAAAGTAGTACGTGAAGTTTCTATCACTCCACCAGCCTTGAAATTGACATCTGATAATTCTAGTGAGTCAGGGCTTGAAATAGTTGAGATAAGTACTATAAGTCCTGCAGAACAACCATCACAAAGAATGGAAAGTGCATATTCATCACCTAATGCTCACGTAGCACCAATGAAGCCTTTTACAGATGAGTTGAATGGGGAGGCTGTTGGTATAGGAATTATGGAGACCCCTCATCAAATTGTTGAAGGCAAGACAAATGAATCGCCTTCTACTGTCCATAAAATGGTGATTGAAGACGAAGTACCAGTTGATGTTGATGAAAAAATGGAAGGTAGTCTGGTTGCTGACCGTTCAGATGACTTGGCCAGTGAGGTAGACAATTTCATGGACGCTCTTACTACCATGGACTCAGAAATAGAAACAGACAACGAGTACAAACCTAGGAAGCAGGATTGCCACTTCAATGTTTTAAATTATCAGACAGATTCTGATGGAAATGACGAAAATCTGGATGATAGAGCTAATTCTTCAGACTCCCAATCAATAGGGGTCTCGTCAATATCAGATGATAGGAACAGTTCATTCAAGAAAGGGAGATATAGTTTTTCATTCTCTGATTCTTCTAAAAGTTTAAGTGAAAATACTCTTTTTAATGGTGAAGTAGAAGCTCAGGTATTCTCTTTCACTGAAGATCGCATGACAGAGACTATGGCTGAGAAATCAAACAATAACCCTGTTCATGAAGATACTTTGGGGACAGAATCCTGTGAGCTTGCTGTGGCCAAAGATTTGCATGCTGCAAAAAGCAAGGTCCATCATAGCGGAGAAGCATCATCTAGCTCATGCAGTGCTGATTCAGATGTGCGCTTGCCTTCAGTTGCTGTTTCAGATTCTCATATAAATCCATCTGCAGGACATGAATCAAATGAAACTACGTCTAGCTTTATTAGTATTGATTCAAATCCACCACATACTGAGGAGAAAGGGACAAATTTGACTGACCCTTTTGTAGTTTTTCCTGATACGGCTTCTCAGACAACACATGATATGCTACCTATGCATTCTTCTGAAATTTCTGCAGTGAATAAGTTCAATGGCAAAGATATGACTGTGCTTTCTGATGCTCTTGTGCATTCAGTGAATGCATTGGATCTAACTCCTGAAACAAAAGGTGGCTTTTGTTCTGAAAATGAAGTGCTTCAAACAAGTAATGAAGGCGTAATTTCTGATGAGAATTTGGTTGATAAGAGTGATTCACGGCATTTGGTTTTTTCACCAAAAGACAAGGATTCCCCTTCTTTGGCTTTGCCAGGAGCCAGCCTGGTTTCAGGTGTCCTTTCAGTGCCTGACAGTTCAGACATCACAATTTCTGATCACCACTTGGTTTGTCAAGCAGAGGATGTCACCTCAACAATGAGTATCGACTTGGCTAAGGCAAATGTGACAGCGGATACTTCGGAAGCTCATTTCAGTAAATGTGAACACTTAGATACGACTGCCAAACTTTCTGGAGTTGAACGTGCGTTGACAGAAGCAGAAGTTCCATATCCTGCAGAAAAGTTGATTGAATTATCTGGAGATACAGAAAAAGAGAAAATGGGTAGCATTACAGCAGAGTCAGTTGAAAGGAATGCAATCCCTCCTCAAGATCCATATATTTGTTTGGAGAAACCTGGTCCTGAGGTTGATGCAAACTTGGGTGATGTTACAAGTGAAAATGACGAAGGACAAAATCTGACTGCGTTAGCTGTTGATGCCAGCCATGTTAATTCCAGTGTTGTGGGTGATATTGTTTCTCCATCCTCATATGTTGTCTCATTTGAATATGAGAAACTTGGAGATAAGGAAGAATCTCTTTCTGGCAGTGAAGTTCCATATTGGAAATCACTGGATCTAACGGAGACAGTTTCTTCAGAATGTAATTCTGAATCCAAGGTACAGAAGGAACTGGAACAAATAGAAACTGATTCCAGAGATTTAGTCTTCGGGCCTCACAATGAGCATTCTAATGAAGGAGTAATTCATCATTCTTGTCTGGTGGAAGAAACCCAGAATAGTATGAATGACAGTGATGCCGTGGTTGCACCAACTTCAGACATAAGCAGCCAAGAGTTGGAATCTAGTTGTAGCTATAAGATTCATTACTTAGAGGACAGTGGAGATGCCGGATGTTCAGAGGCTAGAACTTCTTTAGAACAACAGTCAAATGAGTTGAAACCTCATGAAATTGGTGCAGAATCTGTGCAAGTAGCTGCAGATGAGTTGAATTCAAAGTTGATGACTATTCATACTTCACCACCATGTTATCTGGCGGAGCATATAAACACTTTGGAACATTCAAGTCCCTCACAATCCCATCAACTTGACGGTGAATATCTACCGGTGATTGAAGCAAGTTCAAACCAATCTTATCTCCACAATGAACAGGCGGAAACTTTGGGTCATCCTGATACTGAAACGTGCCTTGATGATATTGCTAATTCTTGTTTGGGATATCTTCCGAGTCAAGATTGTTTAGTGATACCAGCTGGAGAGGAGCTTCACGATCTTAAATACACAGGAAACACACTTGACTCTGTCTTTTCTAGTTTAGATCCAAACCCTAAGACAACCCATGTTACTACAGAAGAGGCGCCGCCATTGCCTCCTTTGCCTCCTATGCAATGGAGGTTAGGAAGGGTGCAATCTACTTTACAAGCTCCGGAGAAACAGTGGATTGCTGACACTCAGGATACATTACCATTAACAGAGTCATATACAGCTGATCAAAAAGCTCCATTTGAGATTCCATCTTCAAATAGAACCGTCCAGGCATCTTCAAACCCATCCTTTCCAATCTCTTCTGCAGGTAGCCAGACTTCAAGGCACTACATATTTGAAGAGTCAGCAGAGCATTTGCTGCATCCTGCATCCTATTTACTGGAGGAGCCATCAGTTGTTGATGAGAAAGTTCAGCAGGACTACATCCCACGGGGGAGTGCACAATCCATGATACCCTCCTTGAATTTACAGGAAACATCCAATGAGAAGCCCGGGCACAATTTTATTCCATCAGGAGATGTCTTGTTACAATCAACTTCAAGCCTTCCCTCACAAGTACCGAAAGTAGAGCATATAGCTTTACAGGAAACATCAAATGAGAAGCCGGAGCAGAATTTTATTCCATCAGGAGCTGTCTTGTTACAAGCTACTTCAAGCCTTCCCTCAAAAGCCCCAAAGGTAGAGCATCTAGCTTTACAGGAAACATCAAATGAGAATCCGGAGCAGAATTTTATTCCATCAGGAGATGTCTTGTTACAATCTACTTCAAGCCTTCCCTCAAAAGTACCAAAAGTAGATCATATAACTTCTGAACAGGATCCTGTGTCCTCGAAAGGCTTGCCAGGTCAGCCTTTAATCCAATCAGCATCAATGACAGACTTAGAGCCGAAGTCATCTTCACCAGAGTTGGAAAGGGAACATGGTAATCATCCAGAGAAATATGTGTTGCCTGTGGCTCTGTTAACTGAGCAGCCTCAGCATGAATGGCCTCCTGGTACATTATCTTTGCCACCTACTTATGAAGTTGGAAAGTCAAACGGAAACAAGCTTCCTCGCCCTCGGAATCCTCTTATTGATGCAGTTGCTGCCCATGACAAAAGCAAGGTAATGATTGCTTGTATCTCTCTCTCACCCATATGCAGTATTTTATTTTATTCATATGTGACATGGCTTTGATGGCTTTTGTCCTAAACTCTGAATCTTTTGCAGTTGAGAAAAGTAAGTGAGAGAGTACGACCTCAGATTGGACCAAAGTTGGAGGAAAGAAATTCATTGTTAGAACAGATACGCACCAAGGTTAGACCTCCATTTTCTTTCTGATTGTATATTTAGTTATTTATTCCTCTGCAGCCAATTTCAGCGTAGTGGTTACACTCTTCTCTTCACTTTTCTTGCAGTCCTTCAACTTGAAGCCTGCCACTTTGGCAAGGCCTAGCATCCAGGGTATTCCAGGTCCAAAAACCAACTTGAGGGTTTCTGCCATCTTGGAGAAAGCAAATGCAATTCGCCAGGTATGTCTCTCTCAAGTCTGCGTTCGTGTTTCTGTATCTAATTCAATATGTCTGATGTTCAAATTTGAATCAGGCTTTGACTGGAAGTGATGAAGATGATGATTCAGACAGCTGGAGCGACTCTTGAGAAAACGTGTGTTCCTTCTCCCCTTTATGCTGATGACTGTTCTCCACAAATTACTGAAAAAGATCTTTGTTCTCCTTAAAGGTGAATTCCAAAATTCCAATACCTGTCCGTTAAAAGTAAATAGTTAGCTTCGAGATTTAGAATATACTTTTCATTTCTATACTATGTTAAGAATGAAAATACTTCTTTAGTCTCTTCTTCTCTTTCCCTTGCATTTGTTGAAGACTTGCTTGTTGATATGTGCTCGGCATTGGTCTGAGAAAGTCGGACAAATGGCCGAAAACACAAGGATGACAGTGGCCGTGCGCACAAGCGCGATATGACTTCAATCATGTGTATTGTTGTAATATCCTGACAGTTGTAAATTTGATGTGTAGCATACATGAAAATTTTGTTTTCTTGTATGTAGTGTTCTATTAATACCAAACTATATACTTTCTTAATAAACAATTAGTGTGCAGGTTTACGAGTCGTCACCGTAATTACAACCGGTACGAAATGGATCTACTTATCAACTTGCTTATTTTTCAGCTTAGAATCGAGGTTGACATATATACTTACTCGAATCGAGATTGTGCAAAGATCTGATGTTATTATCATTAGTCTTAGTTATGTGTACATTCGATCTTCTAGTCTGATATAGAAGCATAATTTGGGTGCACTAGCTTTGATATGAAGATAATGTCAAGTTGCTGTGAAGTTACAGTGGTCAATCTTTGATAACATATTAGCATTTGTTAGAATCAGCCATGCAAAGGCTTGAAGCTTCCTGATGATACATACATACATAGCTCTGCAGATGTCTGTCTTGAGTCTCGATTCTTCAAAGGATGTTAATCCACAAACCTAAGCATTTGTTTTTTCTTTTTTCTATATAAGTGTCTTAGATGGGAATGACTACCGGTCGGGACTGGATTCAAGATGTTTTTTATTTGGTCCAATTTGAGCTTAATCTAAATCTTAATTAAATTTAAGCTTTTATTTTAATTTGGTCAGTTATATTAAAATGATATTATTTTATTAAAATAATTCACAATTTAATCAATTTGAATATGATTTATTAATTTTAAATTAGAATAAATTGAGTCTATTTTAATATCACTAATTTAAAATTTAATTAATTTGAATGAGTTATTAATTTTAAATCATAATAAATGCTGTCTATTCTAAGATCTCTAATTTTCAACGTTTTAAACATTACATTATAAAATCAGAATTTTAAAGTATAAAAGTTTTAAGGGTTATTAGATTGTTATAAAATCGACTAAAATTTGATATTATTCTTATTTATTAAAGAATTTGAAGTTTAATTAAAAAAAGAGATTGTTAAAAAATTAATTAATTAATTTTAGTTATAGGAATAAATTAATTTATAGAAATAGACTAATTAATTAATAATTAAAATAAAATTGAAATATTAAATTCAATTTTAATACCTACTAAGTAAATGTAAATTGGGACCAATTTGTTACCAATCATTAACATTTAACATTCACTTGACATAGACTTGTCAATAGGTCAAGTCTGGAGGGCGACCTGTGGCTTGAAATCGTAGTGAAATTCGATTATCCGAGCACTAGTTAACTGGTTTTTTGGGGAAAGGGATTAGCGTACGACTTCAACGGGATAAAGTCAAACTTAACATGAATGAATTGAATCCTGACGTTTTCTGAAACTCCAGGAGACTAAATGTTTCTATTTTCTAGAACTAGAATGGGTCAGGCCATGAGGGTGACTCGTGGCCTGACGAGCCATGTGCTGGTTGAGCCAATTTTACCTATCATTTTTTAAAAAGAAAAACGTAAAAAATAATGTCATTTTTTGAAATAACGGCTTGACATTGATCCATGACCTGTTTGTAGCCTAGTTAGCTAAGGTCAAAATTGGGCCGGGCTAGGCCAAACGAATCCCTACTTAAGCACAAAGCTTTTCTTAAATTTTAATGTAAAATAATTTTATATTTAAGCGATAAAAAATATAATTTTAAAAATAACTAGAAAAAAAATATGTTGCAAACCCGCCGGTAATGTGAATGTCTCTTCAATCAACAAATCTGAAATTCTGAATTCCTACATGAACTAGAAAAGGGGGGTGAAAGATAAAAGCGTAGACGAGGTAAAAGTCGTCTGAAAAGAAAAAGAATAGAAATTTGATGATTCTAAGTACAAAGGCTCAATCTTTCTCTTTGTTTCCTCTTCAAATTTTTATGAGAAAATCGCTTGACGCTACGGGGAAAGCTACTTACCAATCTGAAATCGACACATCAACAAGCAAAGCAAAACCCACCGTCATCAGGAAGAAAGCAGCTCGTTCATGGAAACCAACATCGACGAAACCCACCTGCCTTTGTCCGAAGTTGTGTCGGATTGCGTGAAACGGTGGTTTAAAGACACCTTGAAAGAGGCGAAATCAGGCGATGTCAACATGCAGGTCTTAGTCGGTCAAATGTACTACACTGGCTATGGTGTTGAGAGAGACCCCCAAAAGGTTTGCCTTTTATGTCTCTGGACCCTTTTTATTAACTTTCTGTGCTCAATTTGATGAACTGGGGTTGTTGGGTTATTAGGGTTTTGTCCTTCTTTAGTATCTTATGCTAGTCTTTTTATTGGTCATGATCGTTTTCTGATGTTTTATTTTCATAACGAGGACAATGTTTGAGAGTTGAAGAGTTGAACCTGAGAACTGATATTCTTCATTGCGTAATCCTAATTCCTTGTTCCACATATGATGATTCTTCTTTCCTTTTGATTGGATCGTTGTTGTTCCTGGTGTTGTGTGTTTTGGTTGTAGGGAAGACTATGGCTGACCAGAGCATCAAGGACTCGTTCTTCAGTTTGGAAAGTTAGTGATAAGCGTCCAGGTAAACTTTATCTGTTCAACAGAAAACTGAAGAGCAAGTGATTGAGTTCAGTAGTTCTTTTATATAAAATTATGACTCTAGAGATATAATAATACGTGGAAGACAAATTGTTTCAAGCACTGACAAAGACATGTATTTGATAAATTCATTTAACACGAGTAAATGAAGCAAATTCTGTTATTACCATCATCATTGCCTTTGTCTCCATTAATATGGCTATAATACTACTGGCTTGTTTGGGCAATTTCTTTGTAGGTTATAATGCAAGTGATTCAGATTCGGATGAATTGAAGGGTGATTCTTAATGACTACTAAAATTGGATTTCTTGTTCTAAACAAATTTAATTGTAAGTTTTCACATCCATATTCTAGTGGCCTTATTTTAGTTATTATGCTTTTGTTGGATTATGAAACTTTGATTCATACCTAATGGCAAACTGTCAAAAGTTCTTGGGTTTGATTCTACCTTGCAGGGGATCTTATATTGATCATTTAAGCCAATTTTGCACTTACTTTGATTTCAATCTTTCTTCTATATGCACATGAGCATTTCTGGTTGTTATTGATGTACTCAATCTTGCTGGCTTTATAATGGATAAGCATACATAATAAATTAATAATATAAACGTGATAATATTAAACATTACAACCATTAGAAAGATCACATATAAGATGTGATTTACCAGAAAGATTGTGATAGCAAAATGAGTAGACAGAATTTTGCAAGTCTATTATCTTGTGGATTAAAGCAAAAGTTCATTAGTGATTTTTGTTCAATTAATCAGTGATATAAGTATGTTTTGA
>JAOSBN010000004.1:39719005-39738298 GCA_027563595.1 Erythroxylum suave | reverse complement strand
GTTGCAACATCCCGACTCGGTCTATGGATGTTCGACTTGTCAGTGATCCAACAAATGCAGGTAATAGCAACAGGAAACAGATGATGATTCCTAAGCCTGTAATAGAGCATTGCAACTAATCACTTCACTTCCAATCTCTAACTGATGATGCAGGATCATGTCCCTGAACCTGATCGTTGTGTGGTTGGAGGCGTGCAGAATTCTCTTCAGTCGACTATGTTCTTGCTTAGTTATGTAATGGGAATAATTATCTCCAAACCACAGGTACATTAATCATCTAAAACTCCTTCTTCCAATTTCTTCTGGAGTAGATTCTGAGTAACCTGCCATGCACAGTGGTTTCTGTCATGATTGGACATGGTTAGTCCTTGAAAAGTTTCATGCTACTTACATTAACTCAACTTCTTGCATGTTCAGGAATTCTGGCAGTTGAGTTTAGTGTCGTTTTTGGCAGTAACATTGGCTGGGTTGCTCTACACGACCTATGTGTACAGTGTTCGAAGGCATCTCCTTCACTTTGAGAAGCTCCAGATGTTGCTAAAATTGGCACCAAAGATCACCTGAAAATAAAATGAAAATTTCCTGATGATACCCCACTTCACTTCAGGATATCTGTTTCAATGTCTAGCTTTCTGTTTCATTTGAATCTTCAGGAAAGTAGACTGATAAATGACAAGAAATGGAGTTTCTCTCCTTAGGATTGTGCCATGACATGAGGGCTATTTGTAGTAAACCTTCTGTCAAGGGTCGAGGCCGGTCTCTTTTTTCTTATTTGGGCTCACGGGCGTGCCCAAATAAGTCTGAGCTATAAAGTAGCTCAACCCAAATTCTAAATCTCTTTTTTATTTTAATGCTTGAATTGGTGCAATTTTCAATTAAAACAGGACATGCCTATGATGGTTCGGGTTAACCGAGCTAAGGGTCAAATGCGGATTAGCCCGTGACCTAATCGTGAGTTTAAAAATAACATCGTTTTGTCAAAAAACGACATATACAAGATTGGCCGGGTTGGAGACTCATTGGACTGGCCTAGAAGAGGAAGATTTCATAATTGGTTTTCTCCGGTGAAACAACACATGCACTTAGGCTCAGTATCTTCATCCGAGTTGCCATATTCATTAGTGTATCTATTCACATCTCGTACACCATATTAACCTAGGAGTTCCCTATGAGTCCTTACCTACATTGTTAGAAGCTAAATCTTAAGCGTCAATCGAGCCAACTTGCTCTGTTTCCCCCGTGCAGATAGTTTCAATTGTTCTACGATTGAGCTCGAAATTAGAGGAAGCATACGAATAAACATGGACAAGATGTCAAAGTAACTGGCCCGGCTTATTTTATATGTTTTATAAAAAAAAGGTCAAAAAGACGTTTGACCTTCCCGAGTCACTGGCTAACCAATCCCAACCTGTCAGACCATTAGCTGAGAAGCTCGGCCCGTTGAGCCACGGTTGGGCTAGGAGCAGCCCGGGCTAGACCCTTGATATCCCTAATAAAGCCTGTAAAATATAAATAACCAATTCGACAACGTCACTTATGACAAGAACGTATACTACCACCGAGTACAAGCCGTGTGCATCAAATGCTGACTTCCTTTTCTCGACAAAAAGAACCAATCTTTACCTAAAAGATCATAGATTGGATTCCACATAAATATCCTTCGAATCAAACATCCTACATAATCAAACCAAAAAACGACAAAACATGTATAGTACGAACATGGTACCTATAATAATTAAATGTCGTTAGATTATAAATTGTAATCATAGGTATGATTATCAGATAAATCTTCGTAGCAAAACACAATCATATAAAAAATTACATCAAATTTTTTATTCCAATTATTGTATTTTATTTCTGTCTTATTAAATTTTATCTATATATTTATGTAAGATTTACGTAAATATATAAATGAAATTAATAAAACATGATAAGAACCTGTAACTAAAACAAAAAATCTTATCCCATAAAAAAGCTAAGTCGAGCTGAAGCCCATCCAAAAAAGCAACTCCACTAGACAAGAAGATATCAAATTAAGAAAAGATAATAAAAGGAGAAGACAAAACCTCAACCTTTTGACGTTGTCTCGAAAGGACAAAAAGCTCAGTACTAACCTGCACGAGAAACTTCCTTTCATGGTAGTATCAAACCATTCTCATCTAATCTTGTTTTATTAAATCTTATTTATATATTTACGTAAAGTCTACGTAAATATGTGATAAGATTTAATGGAGATTTATATATTTATGTAAAGTCTGCGTAAATATGTGATAAAATTTAATAGAATATAATAAAAATATCATATTCAAAATAGGAGATCTAACCCTTTAAAAATGACAAGTGGAGGAATCCAAAAAAAAGTAAGGGTTAGAATTAAAAACTCAAATGAGAAACTTTCCTTTTTCCTTTTCTTACAGGTGTGAATTCTCACTAAAGATGACAATAGATCAGGTCGGTAATTAATTCTAATAATAGGTCTTTCTATTTTTTCTTTTTGTAAGGGTGAATTATCCCTAAGGATAGCAAATCATCGAATAAAGTTACGAAAGATACTCAAACCTTTTTCTTTTATAACGAAATAATCTGCAATCACTAGCTGTTGACTATTATATGCCTTAGTCCCTCGCGAGTCAAATATTGTTGACCATTTTTTGTTGCATGCCTCAGCCACTATCTGACATTTACTCCCATCTTTAGCTAAATTTTCTCCGCATGAATAGGCTAAATTAAGGAAAGCTTTGGACAAATGTTTGATGCGTTGGTTATAAATACACGGGAAGCTCGCAAAGTTCAACGAATTAACAACTAATCCTTCTATTCTTTCTTCAATCCTTTTGTATAATTGATGAATTTTTAAAAGTCTTTTATTCAACCCTTTGTACTTTTATATACATTCTCCACATATTAGTAAAATTGCTCACCCTTCAGTTGTAGACGTAGATCTCTTACAGCCGCGGCAGTCCCAAATAGTTAGGAAAAATTGTGATGTTGGGTAATTAAACTTTTATTTCTTAGTTTACGGAATCCTAGTTATTGAACTCTAAAAGGTGTGAGACTTTTGTTTTTTTATTTCAATCGATTTATTAGTCAAGAATTAATTATTTTTCTGAGTTATTATTTGATTGTTTGATTTTACAACTAGATGTGCAACTAGTTTGTGATTTTATTCAATCAATTGCTAGATTAAATAGATTGACGTTCAATTCATTTAATCAAAAGTAGCGACTAGAATTTTTTGTCTCCTACATTAGAGACATGATTCTAGGAAAAATAATTGTCTGGGTTAAATATACATCGTATGTATGTTGTCTAGTTCAGTCCCCTATGAGCCCCTACCTACATTGTTAGAAGCTAAAACTTAACCGTCTGTCGAGCCAACTTGTTTTGTTTCCCTCATGCCGACAGTTCCAATTGTCCTACAACTGAGCTCGAAATTAGAGGAAGCATATGAATAAACATGAACAACGTGTCAAAGCAACTAACCCGACCCATCTTATATATTTTATAAAAAAGGTCAAAAATAACGTTTGACCCTGCAGAGCCATGGACTGACCAGCCTTAGCCTGACAAGCTCCGGCCCCTCGAGCCACGGGCCACCTAGCTCCTGTTTAAACCGGATTGGGCCAGGAGCAGCCCAGGCTAAGCCCGTGTATTGATAATTGATATCCCTAATAACATAATGAACGTATACTACCACCGAGTACAAGCCGTGTGGACTAAATGCTCCCTGATAGAATGTGACTTGCTTTTCTCGACAAAAAGAACCAATATTTACTTAAAAGATCATAGATTATATTCCATATAAATATCCTTCGAATCAAACCAAAAAAAGGAAAAGAAAAAACTCCCAACATAATGATTTAATTTACTATTCAAGTTATACTAAATGCTGGAATTAGTATTTTGACCCGAATTGATTGAATTTTGAGTTATGTTCGAGAATAATTTTAAAACGTTTTAAACTTTGAATGTAAGAGGTTTAACTCGATTTAATCTTAAAGCTCGAGAAAAATCTATATAAAAAAAATCTCAAAGACTAATTGAGTTTTAAGATTTTTAGTGTAACTTAAGATCGGATCAAATTCAAATCTAAAATTGATAGTTCGAATTTGATCTAATTTTGTATTATAATCGATCTTATTTTAAAATAGGTTGAGAATTTTTCTTTGCAGCTTTCAATTTTGTAAAAAAAAGAAACTATTTTCTTCGATTGGAAAATAACGATAAAACAATTACAGTATGAACATCGAATGTCACTAAAATGGTAACTCAACTCTGCTTTTAAACTCAATCTGAACCAATTAAATCTAGGGATGGCAATTTTTAACCCATGGGCTTAAATTTAAGTTTCTAATGCACCGGCCTATAGGTCAGGTCTAAGTTTAGACAAACTTGAGGTCTAATTATTCTAAACAAACCAATATCGTTTTACTTAAAAGAATTGAGTCTTGGGTAAGTTTAGGTGTAGACAATCCAGACCCTAATCTAATTTAAAAAATAAATTATTATATATTTTTAATTTTAAAATATTATTTTAAAAAATTGGCAGGGTAGGCTTATGGGCCGGACCATTGTCATCCTTAAATAAATCTTGAATTGTATTAATAATTTAAAATAATTATAATAAATTATTAATTTGAATCAAATTTAATTAGTTTGATTTAAATTTACGATTTGACTTGAATCGTTATGTAACCAGTATTTGATTTGTGTGAATGTAATGTTCATATATCTATATATATATATATACAACTGACTCGGCTCATCTTATATATTTTATAAAAAAGGTCAAAAATGAAATTAGACCCAATCGGGTTAGGGCCGACTAGTCCCAGTCTGTTGGGCCACTGGCCGACCAGTTTCGGCCTATCAATCCACAGGCTACCTAGCCCGTGGTTGAATCAAGTTGGGCCAGGAGTAGCCCGGGTCGGGCCCAACGTATTGATATCCCTAATAAAGTCTGTAAAATATAAATAACCAATTCGATAACGTCACTCATGACATGAACGTATACCAGTACCGAGTACAAGCCGTGTGCACTAAATGCTGATTTGCTTTTCTCGACAAAAAGAACCGATCTTTACCTAAAAGATCATAAGATTGGATTCCACATAAATATCCTTCGAATCAAACCAAAAAACGACAAAACATGTATAGTACGAACACGGTACCTATAATAATTAAATGTCATTAAAATAATAACTTAATTCACCTTTTAAATTTAAAATGAATTAATTACATCTTGACTTGTATTAATAATTATAATAAATTATTCATTTGAATCAAATTTAATAATTTGATTTAAATTTAAGATTTGAGTTTAATTGTTGTGTGTGTATATATATATTGTTATTGTTCTTTAATCAAATTATTAAAAATATATCAAATCTTCTGTTTCAATTATTATATTCAAACTTTGTTATATTAAATCTCATATATATATTTATGTCAGATTTACGTAAATATATGAATGAAATTAATAAAACATGATAAAAATATTACAATCGAAATAAAAAATCTGATACTACAAAAAAGCTAATTTAAGCTCTTTCAAAAAAGCAACTCCACTTGACAAGAAGAAGATATTATATTAAGAAGAGATAACAAAATGAGAAGAAGACAGAACCTCAACCTTTTGATTTTGGCCCAAAAGGACATAAAGCTCAGTACTAGTCTGCACAAGAAACTTCCTTTTACGGTAGTTCCAAACTAGTTTCTTCTGTTCGTTTTATTAAATTTCATTAATATACGTATGTAAAATTTACGTAAATATGTGAATAAGATTTAATGGAACATGATAAGAATATTATAATCGAAATAAGAGATCTAATTCCGAAATAAAGGAGTCCAAAAAAAGGAGAGGTTAGAATTAGAAACCCAAATGAGAAACTTTCCCTTTTCTTTTTTACGAGTGTGAAATCTCACTAAAGACGACAACAGATCAGGCCGGTTATTAATTCTAATAAGAGATCTTTCTGTTTTATCTTTTCATAAGGGTGAATTGTCCCTAAGGATAGCAAATCATCGGATAAAGTTATGATAGATACTCAAACCCTTTTTTCTAGAATAGAGGAACCCGCGGTGCCTTGGCCCTCACGAGTCAAATATTGTTGACCTTTTTTGTTGCATGCCTCAGCCGTTATGTTTGACATTTGCTCCCATCTTTAGCTAAATTGTCTCCGCACGAATAGGCTAAATTAAGGGAAGCTTTGGATGGATGTTTGATACCTTGGTTATAAATAGACTGAAAGCTTGCAGAATTCAACGAACCAACAACCAATCCTTCCGTTCTTTTTTCAGTCATTTTGTATATTTGATGAGTTTTTAAAAGTCTTTTGTTCCAGCTTTTGTATTTTTATATACATTCTCCACATATTAGTAAAATTGCTCACCCTCCAGCTGTGGACGTAGGTCACATTGATCGAATCACGTAAATCTTTGTATCATGTCTCAATTATGTTCGCCTTTTCTTTATTTTTCGTCATTAAGATTCAGACTATTAAATTCAACCGGTATCCAACCTAAGAACATCTTCCTTATCACTATCTTTTAGATACATACTGGATAAACTTTCGGATTGATACAATAGCCTGCAAATCACGCTAATGAAGTACTCCACACTACGCAAGCCTATACGACAGGCTCGATAGAGAGAGTGTAGATAGGAGGATTCAAATATAAGATCTTTTACTCTCATATCTCCTACATCATCAACTCGACTACTTTCTAAAAAACTGTTAAACTCGTTTATATTATAAAAATTGATCGATTTTTATCAATAAAAATTATTAAAATATTCTGAACCTGAAATATTTTAATGCGAAAGTACACGGAAGTCACCACCTCCCTCGCTAAAAGACAACAAGATCCACTTTTCTTGAACACCGCTCTTACGTGACTGAGGCAGGTACCATCTAACGCAAACTGGTCATCTTTATAAGTACGGCTTGTCTCTGTTTTCTTCATCTGCTCTCTATGTTGGGTATCTTCTATTATTATATATTATGAACGTACAGGAAGGATCGCACTTCGATCTGTCCTTCCTTCCTCATATAGTCCTCCACCAAATGCGACGGTCGTAAGACAACGACTTCTGACTCTTCTAATGACCGCAATGCCCTTCTTTTCTACTCGTCGTCCTTGCTCGTCCTTTCTCCCGTACGGAGCATTATCTTATTCTAAAGGACGACAATGCCCCTCGTTTTCTGGTATATTTTAAATTAATTAATTAATTATAATTTTAAAAAATTACCAGAGACTCTTATCTTTTATCTTAATAATAAATTAAACAGTACCTAAAATTTATTTAAATTTATGCTAATATTATTTTTATTCAATTTCCTCTTTCCATTTATACTTATTAAGGGCAATATCGTCCGTACGTTGTAGAAAGAACCTTGTTTATGCGGAAATGAGGGGAGGGGCGTTTCCGTAATTTGGGTGGTTCTGTACTCATACACTCCCTCCCTTCCTGGAATCGGTCCACAACAATTTTCTGTTAACGGTTAATGCCGAAGTTGTTCGCTAAATCCTAAACAATCTCAACAAATCCATCATCTCTTCCACCGTATAACCTCTCATCTTCGATCTTCCGACGACAAAACCTCAAAGCTTGCTGTTTTTATAGATCTTTCTTACAAAGACATGAAGAGACTGAAGCTAATGGAAGGAGACAGCAACGGAAACATTACCAACTTCTTCGATCTTCTCTCTGAGGAGATAATTTTCAGTATCTTAGACTTCATTGACCCGAACCCACTTGACAGAAAGTCCTTCTCTTTGGTTTGCAAGTCATTTTACTCTATAGAATCTAAGCACCGAAGAGCTCTGAAGCCTCTGCACCAGAAACACCTCCACAGACTCCTCACCAGATACCCACATGTGTCCCATATCGATCTGTCTCTCTGTCCTCGTGTAGACGATGGTTCGTTGACTGTTATATCTAACTCCTGCAAGGACTTGAGGTCCATTGATCTTTCGAGGTCCAGGTTCTTTTCGTGCAATGGGTTGATGAGTTTGGCTTTGAACTGCCAGAATTTGGTGGATATTGACCTGTCCAATGCCACGGAGTTGAGGGATACGGCGGCGGCCACGGTGGCGGAGGCGAAGAATCTGGAGAGGTTGTGGTTGGCAAGGTGTAAGTTGATTACTGATATGGGTGTCGGGTGTATCGCAGTTGGGTGTAGAAAGTTGAAGTTGATTAGCTTGAAGTGGTGTTTAGGTGTCACTGATTTAGGTGTTGGATTGATTGCTGTCAAGTGTAAGGAGATACGAGCTCTGGATCTCTCTTACTTGCCGGTATAAAATTCTCTTCTTCTTAATCATTTGCTTATGAATGTGTTTAATGATTCTTGTGTTTAATTATGAGCAACTAGCCAAGGTTTAGTTTAGATGCATGTTAAATTGATCTTTTTGTCTGGAATTTGTACTTACTGAGTGGTGGAATCTTGAAAGTTTGTTGTGAGGTTGACTTATTTGAAGTCTATTTTATGTTCTGCAGATCACAGACGAATGTTTACCCTCAATCTTGAAGCTACAATACCTTGAGGATTTGAATCTTGAAGGTTGCTTCAGTATAAATGATGATTGCCTTGCAGCCATCAAACATGGGTGCAAGTCTCTCAAGGTATATTGATAGGCAACTAATTTATATTGTCATCGCATTCTGCAAAACCAGATTTATTTTGTTCATAAACGAGTATCCTACAACCGGAATATGTAAATTGCTATGCTTGATTGATCCGAAGTCGACCAAAGTACTTATCTTTATGAATGTTTTGATTTCTTCCTTTGACAGACTCTTGATATGTCAAGTTGCCACAATGTTAGTCATGTTGGTTTATCATCCTTAATCAGTGGTACTGAAGATTTGCAGCAACTCAACTTAGCTTATGGCTCTCTTGTAAGATCGTTCATCTTGTTGTTTTTCTAACTTTCATGGTTTTTTTCATTTCTGACTTTTTGGTGGGTGGATGGTGTTAGTTCAGGTTACTCTAGACCTTGCTAATAGTTTGAAGGAGCTTTCCACCTTACAAACTCTCAAACTTGATGGTTGTATGGTTACATGTGCTGGCCTGAAGGCTATTGGAAACTGGTGCGTATCACTGAAGGAACTGAGTTTAAGTAAATGCTTGGGAGTGACAGATGAAGGTCTATCTTATGTTGTAACCAAACATACAGAACTTAAGAAGCTCGATATAACATGCTGTCGGAAAATTAGTGATGTTGCTATAACCTGTGTTACAAGTTCTTGCTCCAATCTCACCTCTCTGAGAATGGAGTCATGTACCCTTGTTCCTAGAGAAGCATTTGTCCTGATTGGACAGCGATGCCAACTTCTCGAGGAGCTTGATATTACAGAGAATGAAATTGACAATGAAGGTTTCTTCTTCGCCCTTTTGCGTTATGAATGGAAAACACCATGCTGTTTCGACTCCCGCTTATTTGCATTCTGTTTGCAGGTCTAAAATCCATTTCAAAATGTTCAAACTTGTCCATCTTAAAGTTGGGGATTTGCCTAAATATAAGTGATGAAGGACTTGCGCTCATTGGCATGTACTGCTCAAAACTTACAGAGCTTGACTTATACAGGTATATGAACTAGGATTCTCATATTCCTTGATATCTCTGTGCAATTGATGTTTTCTTGGAAAGAAGTTGATCTTTGCAATAAGTCTCGGTTGGTTGCTTTCTCAGGTCTGCTGGAATAACAGATTTAGGCATTTTATCAATTGCTTGTGGTTGTCTTGACCTTGAGAGTATAAATATCTCCTATTGTAATGATATTACCGACAGTTCACTGATATCATTGTCAAAGTGCCCAAGTTTAACTACTCTTGAAAGTCGAGGATGTCCTCTTCTCACCTCATTGGGTCTAGCAGCCATTGCTGTGGGGTGTAAGCAGCTCAACAAGCTCGACATAAAGAAATGTCACAACATTGACGATGCTGCAATGCTTCCACTAGCCCACTTCTGCCAAAACCTTAGACAGGTATTGTTTTGCCTTTCGTAACATGACACTTCACCAAGGAGTAGTGACATGACATTTATCACCTAAGCTTTTCAATCCCTTTTTGCAGATCAATTTATCATATACTTCAGTTACAGATGTGGGACTTTTGCCCCTTGCCTGTCTTAGTTGCTTGCAAAACTTGACGATCTTGCACTTGAAAGGATTGACCTTAAACGGGTTGGCTGCTGCCCTACTTGCATGTGGAGGGCTAAGAAAAGTGAAGCTTCATGCAAATTTTAAATCACTGCTCTGTTGTCCCCCTTTCCGAAATTTGGAAGTTCGTGGTTGTGTATTTGAATGGAGAGATAAAGAATTCCAGGTAAAATCTGTTTGTTCAATGTCAAAGTATCTTTATGTCTCCATGTCTCTGTAAACTCTTGAATTGATCTCATTTAGTCCTCATAAGACATCATCACATTTCTCTGGACTCGAAACACCCTCAATGTTTGATATTTCTGCTTTGCAATGATTTCTCCATTGAAGGCTTCAGAGAGCTTAAGTGCAACTTTAAGAAATTGCAGTACAATAAATCGGAAAATTTACATCCCATTGCTTGGTAAAGCATTCTTAATCATGCACGTTACAAAATCTTAATACAGAGAACTGTATGCCAGACATTCATGTTTTACCACTTTTGTGTATTACCAGGCTGAATTAGATCCCAAGTGCTGGAAATTACAGGTGGAGGATATGATTCAGTGAAGAATTTCAAAGCCATGATTGTTTAGAGTCTTCTTCACTTTTCAGCAAATAGTAGATCTGAGTGCTGCAATTCTGAATGCTGCAAAAAGAAGCTACTCTGGAGCTTTCGGTTTCGGATTTGGTTCATCAATCATTTGGGCAATTAGGATTCATCAGAAGGTAGACAATTGATGTTCTGTGACAAAAAATGCCCTCTTTAATTTCCAACCTGTTACGGGAACGGGTCGAAATCGGGTATGTAGCATAACAGGTCGGAAATTTGTTCATAGAAGATGTCTAGATCTTTGCAGTCTGGAAAAGAAGCCTCTCCCTCTCATGTGTTGTTGTAGCAGTATAAGCAGTAGTAAAGTGCTCAATGCATGAAAAGGGCAATGAGATTTATCATCTGGAAAATGTATTTCCCTTCCAATTATGATAAAGCAACAGAAAAAAAAATCTATGTTTTTCATCTCATATTCAGATTTTTTTATAACGATGAAACAAGCGCAATATTCGGGTTGGTGAAGTGGGAAGGTATGAGGCTAAAAGGTCCTGTGTTCGAATCCTCTTATCTATACTCTCTCGATCGAGTCTGTTGTACAAGGCTTACCTAATACAGAGTACCCGGTTGGAGGATTTGCAGGCTATCGCGTCAATCCGAAGATTTACTCAGTGTACATCCAAAAGGTAACAGCTACAGGTTCCTCCATTTAAAAAAAAAAGTATTGAATAAATTGTTGGATACATGTAATAGTTTGTAAATTACGTGTTTTAGGTAAATTTTTTAACGAGCCAATAATTGAATTAAGCAACGAGCTTGATTCAAAATTTGGTTGATTAGGTTTTGAGTGGATCTTGAGCCTAAAAGTTGGCCCGGATTCCTTTCTGAATGGCTCAAACCTCTTTTCAAAAATGATACCGTTTTGATTTAATTTTTTAAAATAACATCATTTGAATTTTCAAAACGCAAGATCAAAATGATATCATATTGGAAAGTAAAACCAAAACAAAATCATTTCGGGTTGATCAAGCAAACATCAGACCGCCTAGATCGGCTCGAGTAGACCTATCGATAAGCTTAATTACAAATTTACAATCATTTTTTATCTAGATTCAAATGTAAAAGGATTTATTCCACCGATTAATAATGACAAATTGACAATAGACCGAGTTGATTTCAGACCTGTCTAGATCTGAGCCTGTCTAAAATTATGTATTTGAGTCTAAGCTTAGGCCGGGGATGAAGCCTGATTAGATTTGAATTAAATTTATTTTTTAATTTATAAAAATTTTAAAAGTTGTATCTTCTACTTAAAAGACAAGTTTCGAGTTTTGGACAACCCGAGCCCAACTTAACCATCAATTAGGGAACTAACCTGAGATGTTTTGTCCCACTTCTAACCTGGACTTGGTCTAACCAACAAGTATCTGTCCCAAACCCGACCACTTAACACTAATTGGAGTTGTTGGAACCCAAAACATCAGTAAGACCAAGTCTAACCTTTACAGCCGTCACTATCTGTCCCATTTCGCCGGAAAAACAAAATTAACTGCCGCAACTGACTTGGACCCTAATTTATAAGAAACCCAACCTACGAAGTCAAACGTTGAACGGGTCAATCGGGAGGTGTAAATCGGGTTTTGACCCGTGTTCCACAACAGAACATACATAGGAGCTCATGTCTGGGTTCTGATCCATTTACGTCAACATTTGTTAAAAAAAAAGATATTTATTTTAATTAAATTAACTTTTAAAAGAGTTTTTAATATTTTAAAACTATTAAAAAAGTTTTTTCTAATTCTTAAATTTTTTAAACTTTCGCCAAAAATCAGAAAAGTGAAATATATTAATGTAAAATTTAATATTGACTAATTAAAGTTGATAATGTATTATAATTATCTTAAATTAATATATTGAATCAAACAAAAAATTAAATTAAATCGTCATAACAGAAACATTTAATTTATGTGTGTATATTACTCGTGTTTTTTTATTTTTAAAAAATTATAAATACGAAGAATTTTGATTTAAACTTTATAATTTGTCCATTTATACTCTTTTTAATTAATTTTTGTGCCAACACATCGAATAAATTATTAATTTGAATCGAAATTAAGAATTACATTTAGTCATTATATTAACAATACCTTATTGATTCACGAGTAATATCATATTACATATATTTTATGTTACCTTTTTAGTAACGGAAGTTTTAAAAACTGAATTTTTATAAGATTAAAATTACAAAATTGATAATTTAAAATTTATATGATTTTTTAAATTAGTTAAATCAATTTTTAATACCAAATAATATTAAAAAATTCATTAGGGGTAGAAATTAGTTGACCATGGGTAGCCTTGTCAATTTTTAAAAAATATAAAATTAAAAGTATAAAACAATATTTTTTAATTAGATCTAAATCGAAATTATTTAGGGTCAAATTTACTCGAAACCTACCTTATTTAAACAAAATGAATATCCCAAATTTAGACCAAATCGAAAATTAACCCTATGAAGCAAAACGATATTTAAATCTCAAAGTAACCCGAGCGGGATCAAATTTTGTGTTTCGGTTATGATATTTTTATTATATTTTATTAAATCTCATTTGTATATTTACATTTATATAATTAAACGGTGCGTATAGCATATAGCGTTATAGCCGCCAGATCAGAGCAAAGCCCAGTCAAAGGCACACGCTTTGAATCAGAAACTGTGTTTCCAGTCAAACTTTTGCCTCCAATGCAAGTCCCCCATGTAACACACACGCACACATCCACCAGTTTCAGCCTCAAATCCTCCTCCAGATAGTCTTCCTTGGCTTCCTCAGCCTCTGGTACCTTAAATTCTTCTATAAATTCTCAGACCAACTTCTCTTTCTTAACCCAATCCATGACTTCTTCTTCTTCTTCTTTAACCAGTCATCTTTCAGGTAATAATAATAGCAACAATACTAAAGACATGAACAGCTTTGGCTGGGGAGCTTTCGATCATGGAAGCACTCGTCCTCCCCCTCCACCTGTTTCTCCTTCTTCTTACCTAGCTATATCACCTGGTTTTATCCCATCAGAGTTTCTGGACTCACCTGCACTTTTCTCCACCTCTAGTGTAAGTTCAACAGGTTTTAATGTATCGAGCTTGAGATTATTACTTCGGACATGTGTTCTTATTTTGATCTGATTTGATACTTGTTTTGTCCAGGTTCTTCCATCTCCGATCACAGGAGCTTTTTCTGGTCAAAACGTCAACTGGAGGAGTAATTCTGATTTCTCTTTCCAACCCCTCGGAAGGCCTTCCTCAGATTCTTCATTGTCTTCTTCAACCATTGTTCCTGTGGTATATGTCTCGTAAATTTAGCAGAATTATTGAATACTATTGAAATGAAAAAAAAATGTAAAAAAGGTTTAAATTTTATAATTTATGAGCTCTTACATATTCAAAAATGGCTGCTTTTGTTCAAACTCCGCTTCCCTCTCTTTGACAGGAGCAAAATATGAGAAGCCATCAAAAAGCATGGAACTTCAACAAACCCAGAAACCAAACTGATCTCTCGTGGGAGAAGACAGGAGGGAGATCTGAACTCCCACCTGTTCAGAGCTTCTCCACAGAAACGGCCTCTAAAGCTCCTCCTCCATCAAGTTACAGTCACCAAAGCCAGTCATATGAGTTCTTGAGAGAACAGAGAAAATCAGACGATGGATACAACTGGAGAAAATATGGGCAAAAGCAAGTTAAAGGAAGTGAGAACCCTCGTAGTTACTACAAGTGCACGTACCCTAATTGCCCGACGAAGAAGAAAGTGGAGAGATCATTTGATGGTCAGATTACTGAAATAGTTTACAAAGGAAGCCACAACCATCCCAAGCCTCAGTCTATTAGAGGATCAACATCATCATCATCATCGACTCAATACACCACTGACCACGAGTTGGTTTCTCGAATGGACTCTGGCACGGTTCAGGAGGATTCTTCACTTTCCATGGGAGAGGATGAGTTCAATCAAAGTTCACCGTATAGCAACTCAGGAGGAGTCGAAGATGAGAATGAGCCTGGAGCCAAAAGATGGTAAGTTTGATAAAACAGTTCTCGTCTTCTCAACCTTTCTTTGTTATGTTTGATGGCCTTTAAACTTTATTTTTAAAATTTTTACAGGAGGAGACGGAATGAAGATGAAGCCATTTTAGGTGGTGACAATAGAACAGTTAGAGAACCAAGAATTGTGGTTCAAACAACAAGTGATGTAGACATACTTGATGATGGCTACAGATGGAGGAAGTATGGACAGAAAGTAGTTAAAGGAAATCCAAATCCAAGGCAATGATCAACGACCCTTTACCTTAAATCTACAGTTTCAACTTCATGTTTTCACCTTTTTAACGTATGCATTGTTCCAAACTTTCAGGAGCTACTACAAATGTACTTCTGTTGGTTGTCCTGTCAGAAAACATGTAGAGCGTGCCTCTTCAGACATCAGAGCAGTGATCACTACTTACGAAGGGAAGCACAACCACGATGTGCCAGCCGCTCGTGGCGGAGGCGGCTACGTTACAAATAAGCCACCACCCACCACCAGTACTACTACAGATCATGTACGAAATTTCCTGACGAACAATCCTGACCGTACCAGTTATCAGAATCCAGTTCAAACCGCAAGGTTACCAACTTCAGGAAGGCAACTTCAGGAATATAGTTTCAGGAAGGTTAACACTACAGAGAGCTATGATTTCTCAGGTTTCGGAAAGCAAACTGGCAATTCCATGAATCAAACACAGTACTCTGATGGTGTATTCTCTGCAGCCAAGGAAGAGCCTGAGGATGACACCTTCTTTAATCAATTTCTAACTTAAAAAACAGCTGACTCTTTCGATCCAGAACACACGAAGTAGATCAGGTTAAACATTGTCTCATTTTTTTCTATTTTTTAGGAGTTTTTCAAACACTCATACTGTAACTTAAGTGAAGAAATACAACTTCATCATTGTAAGCCGATTCTCAAGTCAAACAGATATTCAATTTCTTTTCATTTATTTTCTTTCAATGTTCAATTTACACTGCATCATTTATTGATTGCCAAGCAACCATTGATACAAAGACGAGAGACTGAAAATCAAACAGATAAAGAATCATAAACAGAAAAATCCTGAATCAAATGTAAGATTGAGTTGATAGCTTATATCCTGAAAAAAGAGCTGAGAATGCCAGGGTCAGGAACGCAAGAAAAGCCATACTAATGGCTGCCGCTGATGTGTCTGTGAAAATATTATCGGCTTGTTCTCGCATTCTATTCGTTATGGGAACAGCTGAAGAAGCAGAAGATATCAACAGGTAGGATAAAACCTGCTTGCAATTCCAGGAAAAACAATTAGATCAGGTTAACAGATATTCATGTCAAAAGTATCCTAATTTGAATGTTGGGTTTTGAGAAGCAGAAGGGCATGAAATGCTTTGAAAGAAGAGAAGGAAAGGTGATATCTTCTAATTATTAGGATGGACTACATTAAAGTTCCATGGACCATTTTGAATAATGAATTCATACGTCAACAACAATATTAATTTAGTGAAAGTCTTGATAATATGTGAAATATGAAGATTTCCAGTAATAAATAGTCTTACACCTAATTAATAGAGAGATTATTTCTGATAGACCAACTTTAAAAATATACATGTGTGTGCATATACATATTAAAATAAAAAATAAAAATAGACACAAAAGATAATAAAACAAAAAATACGTATAAATAAACATATAGAAACCCTTTAATCCCATTAATAAAACCCTTTTATAATAGTAAATTTGCAATAATATTTTTGAAATTGGAGGTGATAATAAATTAAGTTATATTAGATTTATAAAGTAGATCCAAAATTTAAACCTAATTAATTGAATTTAAACATTTCAAATTTTGATTAAATTGTCTTCCAAGTTAAACTTGCTTAAATAGAAAATAAAATCATTTTTTAAAATAAAAGTCCATGAAGTACAAATATCTTTTTAATATAATTATTTAAATATTTTTAAACTAGTTCAAATCATTTGAATCATATTAATTTTATTATCTTCACAATGAGAAGATATATATATAATCTTTTTAAATCACTTCACTAATCAAACTTCTTTATAAATTCCAAAAATGTGATCATTGTTATATAAAGAAATTTTCGAGTTCAGATCATCTGTTCTTATTATTCTGTTCTTATCCTGTTTTACGAATATCTATCAATCTATTTTTTGTAGGTCGTAAATAATCATAAAATGACACATAAAAAAGAGATTAGATTTTCCATTTCAATTATGATATTTCTATTATATTCTATTAAATCTCATTAACGTATTTATATAAATCATGCATAAATATATGGATGAGATTTAATAGAATAAAGATGAAACGTAATAATTAAATCAGAGTCATCTCTATGTAATTTCCATGTCAAGGACAAAATGTCATCATCGTTATCCGATGCCAAGTCATGGGAACTAGATTATTCTAGGATGTCCTATAATCAAATCACAAGTTGTTAGAATTATATCTTATTATTTTCAATTTTTTAATCATGTTAACTTTGAAAACAAGTTAAATTATTCTAATGTGTCTTTAAATAATGCGTTAAGAGATCGGAAACCTGATCGCCGACGAACCCTACGGCGGTGGTAATCCGCTGATCGAACAGGCGTTTCCCGGTGTAGTGCTCATGACTGTGACGTGCCACCTGTGCGGCTGTATACAAAGTCGAAAGTATCGCTATGGATAGCAAGTACCTTCGCCGTCGTCGTCGTCGTCGTCGTCGTGGTGCACAACAACACGTAAACTTAAATTAGTGAACAAGCGACCTCAAATCTCAACTACTTTCATTTTAACTCACCGGTACTCCTCGTACTTGTCGAAATCCTTCCAATCGCCGTGTTTGTTACTCGCCGTGATGACGAAAGCCAGCAAAGAGAACAACAGAGCAGCTCCTCGCAGAACCACTGATCCTTTCTTCAGCATATCGTCTCTCTTCCACCGCCTCATGATCTGTCCGACGCCGGAAACCGAAGTCTGTCTCGGCCCATCTCCGACAGGTGGATCCGTATCCGCGATCGGCGCTGAATCGACCGTTCTGTTCTGCTCCTTGTCGTCGGGATGAGACATGTTTGTCATACGAAGTGTTTTGCTTTCGCGTGTTAAGAATTGCAGCCTTGTTTGTGCCTGGCTCGTGGGAACCAATTAAAAGGTGGCATCTCCTGATTTGTCGTAGATTGGTGACGTGGCTCGGTTCAATTGGATGGAATAGGTTAGGTTTTAATGGAGGTTTGCTTATCGGATAAGTCAGAAGTCTTCCAACGAACTTCGCCAGAAACGGTCTCGGACGATGCAAGTGTCTTAATTTACCTTAATAATTCTAACTGACTGATCGTACCAGAATTACCTGTCAACTGTTCGTTTCCGAGACTCTAATTATTTTCTTTCAAATAAATTATTTTAAAAAATATATATGACAATTTGCAATCATATAATTTAAAAAAATAATTATTGAACTAACCAATAACAAATTGTGGATTATCACAATAAATGTTATTATAACCAATAATTAAAAAACTCAATTGCATTTGTCAATTCAAATGTAAAAATTTTGAATCGATTAACTTTTCAGTTTGGTTTTTAACTTTTTGTTCGATTTATTTTAATAATTCATGATGTTAAAAATCAATTAATTATTAATTAATTGGTCATAAATTAATAAGTTCTTATAAATTAAGATAAATCAATTAATTTTTATTTTAAAATATTTTTAATTAAATTTTAAATTTTTCTATATGTAAAGACAGTCTCTTTCAATTATATTTCAAATTTTTAAATTTTATTTAATATTTACCATTTAGCCAATTTTATGATGATCTAATATCTTGTTGAACTTTTTAAAACTTAAACTTCTTTTCTTATTGGTTTAACTTTCGATATGATTTTTAAAACATTAATTATAACTAATTTGATAATACACTTTAGGGTGATTTTCATAATAAAATATAATTGCAATTGTATTTTTAAAATCTAATTATCAATATTTAATGGATTTAAATCATATCCTATGAAATATTTTAGGAAAAAGAGTCCCTAAATAGTAGAAAACTGAACTAAAAAATTGAGTTGATTTGATTTTTCATTTTAAATCATAATTTTAAAAAATAATCATTTACTCCTTTGTATAATCATTTAATTATCAATTCAATGTATCTTATTTTATTAATTTTTCATTTATTTATAACTTCAAACTAATTGTATTAAAATTAAAAATTTTAATACCACATCACTTTGAATAAAAATAATAAATATGATTATTGGAATATAATAAAATAAATTATAAGGGGTAAAGGGCAAACTTCAATGCACAAGAGTTCTCGCTTTGCGACGAGAGAGGGAGGGTCATCAATTATACTTAACCTTTTCTTTGTATTTTATAAAGAGACTGTTTCTGTGACTCAATCTCATGATTTTTTGGTCATAAAAGAGTAACCTTGCTAGTTAATCTAAGCCTTGTCTTCAATAAAAGAAATTATACAATATATATATATATATATATATATATATATATATATATATATATATAATCAAAGAATAA
>JAOSBN010000004.1:39682877-39718905 GCA_027563595.1 Erythroxylum suave | reverse complement strand
CATATTTACCCTTGAACTAAATGTCATTTTATTCTTATATTTCAAATGAATTAGATATTATTATTATTATTATTATTCCTTGTGACTTAATACTAATTAAAAAAGATAGAGAATTATAATATTTTTTTGTTCGACTCAACTTAAAAGTTTATGCTTGAGTTTTGACTTGACCTGACCTATTTTTTTTAATTTTTTAACTTAAAAAAAGGAAAATGACGTCCTTTGAGTTGAGTTAAGGCTCGGGCTTAATTTTTTTTTTTTAAGTTTGAACGCAACTCAAAACTTTGTGAAATTAGATCGAACAAGATCAGGCTAAGTTGGATCTAGTCTTAACTATCGCCCTTACTTTTTTCTCCCTCTTTTCTAATTTCCTCTTTTAAATAAGATATTCTACATGTTCACTTTTTTCTTTTTTTTTGAGAATTTAAAAATTAATTAAAAAATAGAAAAGCTAACATCAGGAGAGGGATTCTCCCACGAGAGATAGACCCACTTGAATCACTGATATATCTAGGTTAAGACAAAATGGCGACGTTGAAAACAATGTTTAGTAAGCAAAGTCGTTTAACATTTAGGGTATAACGAAATGCATCTTTCTTGAATCTTCAGATGCTTCTCGATTTAATATACCCAATTTTAGAATCGCAATGACTTTTATTAATTAGGGCATAATTATATTGTTTTTCGACTCTTCAGATGTTGCTTTCTTTTGGAGGTATAGAAGTTCAGCCCTATAGCAACGAGTCGAAGGAGGTGATCTCAACTCAATGACTTTCTCAATTTTGTATGATTCCATCTTTTTTTTTGTTGTTGGTTGCCTATGAAGTGTTCTAGGCAGGTCCCAATTATGAGAAGGCACCTTTAAGTCATTTACATCTAAACTAATCTTTACTTGAGTCGGGTAGATCCCTTGCGAGAAACAAAGCTCTGATCCTAAGTTTTAAACGGCTACATACATGAGAAAGTTCGAACCTATGATCTCATTTAAATCAAAAGAGCCCCTTATCAACTCACCTATGCTTAAAAATTTCTGTATGATTCCATCTTTTATATGTACGAATCTTCACAAAATAACAAACTACTTGATAACACAAATTTGACGAGACAGTGGTGTTCTTTCAAGCGTGAAGTGACTAAGAAAGAAGCGTACATGAAAAGCCCTTTCCTTCAAGCGTGTTCACGTTTTTCTTGCAAGTGGGTCGTTAGGCTCTTGCGGATGACTCCAATCATCGCCGTTTTGTTCGCAAAATTGTTTACGAGATGGCCCTCATGTCCGTCGAAACGACGTGTACTGAGTGTCCCACCACACAAGACAACCCGTTTTAGCTCTACGACACCCCAGCCACTTTCCAAAGACGAACCTTAGCTGTACGACATGACAGGTAAACACTCGGTAGTTGTTCATGTGAGGCCACTTAGTTGTCGTCAGCTGCCAAACTAAATATCAAGAGACAGTAACCATTAGACATTGGTATCAGAGATGACATTTTTGCCATCATTGTCTGAGTCACATAGATCAAATTCAATGTGTTCGATCTTGTTTAATTACATGATCACGATATTTCATTTTAGCTCTATTTTATTATATCTAATATATATATTTATATAAAATTTATATAAATATATCAATAAGGTTTAAAAAATATGATAAAATATTGTAAAATCTCACGTTGGTTAGAGGAAGGAATGAAATACGTCTTATAAGGATATGGATACTTTTCTATCACAAAACGCGTTTTCCTAACTGGACTAAGAAGAGCAAAATTATGAATATTTGGGCTGGACAAAAGCTTAAAGTAGACAATATATATGGACAGGTGGTCTGGGCTGTTAAAGATGGTATTAATGTCAGTTCCCGACCCGTTGTGTCAGTTAGGTGGAGCCCTAAGGGTAGTGGATAGTGTGAGATCCTACATCAATTGGAGAAGAATAACGAAGTACGTCTTATAAGAGTATAGATACCTCTCCCTTAAAGACGCATTTTTCTAGTTGAGCTAGGAAGAGCAAAATTGTGAGGATTTAGGCTGAGCTCAAAGCTCAAAACGGATAATATCTGTGAATAAATAATCTGGGCTGTTATAAATAGTATCAGATCTGGTTTCCGACTAATTGTGCCAGCTAGGGTAGGCCTTAAAAAGGGCTAAGCCCTAAGGGGTAGATAATATGAAATTTCACATTGGTTAGAGAGGGAACGAAGTATGCCTTATAAATTTATAGATACCTCTCTCTTATAAGATGTACTTTTCTAGTTGGATTAGGAAGAGCAAAATTGTGAGAATTTGGGCTAGGCTGAATCTAAAGCTCAAAATAAACAATATCTATAAACGAATAGTCTGAATTGTTTTAAATATTATAACCGAAACAAAAGATCTAACCCCCAATTTAACCGAATGTTAAGTTACATTCAAGTGCATAACTACGGCCAAAAGTCAAAAGTGGCAAGAAAGCAAAAGTCAAAAGAAAATAAAGGTAAACATAATTGCAATCCAATGAGTAAGTTTCTTGACTTTCTAAATTGCGCAAAGTGAGGATGCAGATTTTCGCTATTCACGGAATTAACCGCATCACATATTCTTAAGGGTAGCAACTCAGTCCGGTTCGGTTCAACCTAAAGTCTGATTCTTTTAAATAGAATAATATCATTTTATTAAAAAACGAAGTTATTTTATATTTTTAATTAAAAAATAATCGGGTTGAATTAAATCTCTAAGGGTCTGTTTGATTAAATGTTAATTAATATAATAGAATGGAACAGAAATAAACGAAAATAAACGGTTTATAATAGAAAAAAATATAATATAGTGAAAAGTTATTTGAGAGAGATAAAATGGTTCATAATGTAATATAATGAAACATTGTTTCGAAGATAGATGTAATAGAATGCAATGTATAATAAATAACTATTGTATCCTTGATATTAAAATGTTTGTTGTAAGAGGTTTAACGTTATGATTTTAAAACAGAAATTATGTTCAATTAAAAAGACATAATTTTTTATGTTTTTTATTTTAGATAATAAAAATTTTAATAAAAGTTTTCTTATTTTATTATTAATTATATAAAATTATTATTAATTATTTAATAAATTTTATTCTAATATAAGTGATTTATATATAAAAATTATTTTTATATTTTTATTTATATAGAAATATATACAAACAGTTAAAGAATAATTTTTATATATTTTTATTTTTCATTAATAAAAATTTTATTATTAATTATATGCAATTTTTATTAATAATAAAAAATATTATTATCAGGATATGTAGAAAAGGGAATTAGGGTTAAAAAAAATTGGTATTAAAAAAATTTATTGAGGGTATAATAGGTAGTATGTATTTATTAGTCTACGTTATATCTTAAACCTTTCGAATCGGAGGTTTCTTATTTTTAATGTTTATGATGAAATGAAACGTAACATGAAACCTTTCGCTTTCATCCTATTTCATTTCAATTTACTTTGAAACCTTCAACTAAATGATAGAAGTGTGTTACGTTTTATTACTAACCCTTTAACTAAACAGGCTTAATTATCCTTCTCATCCTCCTAATTATTTTTATAACGGTAAATTCTAAAATTAATATCGTTCTCATTTTGTTTTTTTAATCAATTTGCAGATTGAAATTAATGAATCATAAATGTTTTGAGTCAAAGTCAACTATTTGGACTCAATCACCGAGTAAGCCCTTCACATGCACAGATTACACATTGGAGTTTATTAATTTAAATTAAAAAAATAAGTTAAATTTCAAATAAAATTTAATATTATTTTAAATTAGATTAATTCTTATTTAATTCATCAATCAAATCGAATAAATTAATTTATTAAACAATAATAATCTAGTTAAAATAAAATTTAGTATCACACCGTCTTATTAGCTATTCCTAATTAATAGAAAGAAAAAATAGTCTGGAGGTGGTTGAGTTGGTAGAGTAAAGAGCATGAGATCAAAAGATCTTGTGTTTGAATCTCCCAATTTACACTCTCTCAATCAAAACTGTCGCACAAAACTTACCTAATATGGAGTATCTAACTAGTGTAATTTGTAGGCTGTTGTATCAATCTGAAGATTTATTTAGTGCGCATTTAAAGGAAAATATCTGCAGGTTCTTTTATTTAAAAAATAGAAAAATAAAATAATATAAATAAATAATAAATTCTTAGAATGTGAATTTGGCGTATGCCAATTTCCAGAAGACGAACCAGCTGTCTCTCACCTGCCCATTCTAACGTGAATGACGTGTATCACCTGCCTGTGCGACACCTGTCAAATGATGACAGAGACAACACGGATCTACTCACATGGAATAATTATCCACTGCTTTTGACCACTTTCGTTTCCGTGTGGGCCTCGATCCTACGTGGCTTACTTTAATAACGGCTAGCGCGTGCGCCCACCGGAAGCGTGCCCTGCGCCCTCGATTACAGTAACATCCACCGCTATCCTTTATCCTTTGATTAAACTTTAATCATCCCTAATATTTTATTACATATTTTAATTAATAAATTTTATATTTTAAATAAATTAATAATTTTTATTTTTAATTATTAAAAATTGTTTTTTAGAATTTATCAAATATAACTTCCGTATTATAGGATCAAAAGATCCTGTGTTCAAATTCTGTTACTTACACTTTTTTAATCGAGTCTGTCGTACAAGATTTTTCTAATATGAAATACCTAATTAACGTGATTTACAAGTTATTATGTCAATTCAGAGATTTATTCAATATGTATTTATTAAAAAATTATTTAAAATTTGATATACATATAGATTATATTTGAATTTATAAATTATTTATATTATTAATAAATTAATAAATATATAATTTTTATTAAATTATACAATAACTAGTTAATTAATTGAATTGTAATCTCCAATGATATAGTTAAAAGTAGTTAAAGTAGGGGCAGTAGTGGGTAATTTTTACTAATGATCAGTGGCAAAAGAGACATTTCAATTCCTGCTGCACCTTCCCTTTTAACTCGAGACTTGTCTCGTGATTATCAGTATTGTATCTCTCTCTCTGTTATGGCCTCTTCTTCTTCTCAGTCTCGCCGGTGAAAGGATATTCAAGAAACAGCCATGTGTTCCCGTTTTGTCTTTTCAATTGTTGTCTGTTTAACAAGAAATACCCTCGTCGGAGCCAATCATACTTCCGCTCGTTTCTGCTCTCGCTGACTGTTTAAGCGACACCGTTTTGGCATTCTCTGTTTCTCTCTCTGCTCTCAAATTCAGCTCTCTGAACGACTTGCCGTTTCCGTTTGAGGTGTAGGATAATGGGTGTGGTCCGTCTGGAGTCTGCCGCGGCGAAGCCCAGCTTTTTGAGGAACATTCTCGGGCGGGTGCTTTTGTTTGGTGTGTTAGTCATCGTCGTCCGTTTCGCTTATGTCGTGACCATCGCCGGTGAGTCTTGTACCATCGGCGATTTCTGCTTCTTCTCTCTGCCGGAGAATTTCGGCTTCGTGATTGCCGGCGCTGGCACTGCGGCTTCGACGGCGAACAAAGCCGTACGCGTGGCGGACTCCGGTCCCACGCGTGCCGATCTCTACACCAGTAAAGATTGGATCAAGGCCGTTCATTTCTACTCGTCGAGATTTCAAGATCTGATATCTGACGGCTTCTTATCGCCGAATTCGAAGACTCTGTGCGTGGAGACGCCGATTGGACAGGAGGTGTTTGCTTTGAAAGAGATAGGCGTTAAGGACTCCAGAGGAATTTACAAGAAAGCATCGAAGCCGCTGGTTATTTCAGCTAAAGGTAATCGAATACCGTTCGATGATGAGACTTTTGACTTTGTTTTCTCCCGCGGTGGAGGGCTTGACAAAGTATCTAGACCGTTGGATTTGGCATCGGAGATGGTACGGACGCTGAAACCCGAAGGTTTTCTTGTGGTCCACACGAGAGCAGCTAAAGATACGTACAGTTTTAATTCATTTCTTGGTTTGTTCAATTCTTGCGAGTTGATTAGATCTCGTCACATAGACGATTATGATTCTTTAATGCCTTCAATTAGAGAAATAGTTTTGCAAAAAAAGATCCAATTTTTTGGCCACCGTATGGAAGAAGAAGAAGCAATCGATGGCAATTCGATGAATAAGTGCTCTGTTCCGGGCCACAAACGGGAATTGGTCGGGAAAGCTGAGCCATTGATAATGGAGGAGCCATTGAAGCCGTGGATTACTTTGAAGAGGAACATACAGAAGGTTAAGTACTTGCCATCAATGGCTGATATAACCTTTAGGAATAGATATGTATATGTTGATGTTGGAGCTAGGAGTTATGGGTCGAGTATAGGGAGTTGGTTCAGGAAGCAATACCCGAAACAGAACAGGACTTTCGACGTTTATGCGATTGAGGCTGATCGAACTTTTCACGACGAGTACAAGTTGAAGAAAGGCGTGAAATTGTTGCCTTACGCAGCTTGGGTGAGGAATGAGACATTGTCGTTTGAAATTCACCGAGACCCAGGTCAGGATGTTCACGATAAAGGGAGAGGAATGGGGAGGATTCGGCCGGTGGTCAAGTTTTCATCATCATCATCGGCTGACCTGGGATTCGAGGGAGAGGTGGATGAGATTCATGGCTTTGATTTTGCAGAGTGGTTGAAAAGGACAGTCACTGAGAAGGACTTTGTAGTGATGAAGATGGATGTGGAAGGAACTGAATTCGACTTGATACCGAGGCTGTTCGAAACTGGAGCGATATGCTTGATCGATGAACTGTTTCTGGAATGCCATTACAATCGGTGGCAAAGGTGTTGTCCTGGCGAAAGGAGTTCCAAGAATGAGCATACTTATGGTGAATGCATGGACCTGTTTACTTCTCTAAGAGAGAGTGGAGTTCTTGTTCATCAATGGTGGTGATGGGTTGCAAATTGGGTTCATCTCCTTGTAACATTTAGACCCTTTTTCCCACTTGTTTCTTAGCTTTCAAACAATAGATGCTCTAGTTTTATCCCCATTTCTAAGAATCTTTTTTTTTTTTCATAACATTTTGAACAATATTGTATGCAGATTTACTTTCTAGCAAGACCTGTTGCTGCAAATGCAAGTTCTGATTGATTAGTCTCTTTTTAATCGTTTTCAGCCTTTTCTTTTGTTTATCTAATCTCCTTAGTTCTGGTATATGTGAATTTTGGATACAAGTTGGATTTTCTTCCTAAAATACGAGGTTTTTTGATGTAATATAAGTGAAATGTCATAGGACTGGCAAATGATGATCTTTTGTCTTGAATATGTTGCGAATTAGTTCGAAGTTCCATTTCTAGCTTCATATATGTTACCTACCAAACTCCTCCGATCGACTATCTAATTCTCCGGGAAGGATCAGTTAGGCATTTTGAAAACTTCTTTTCTGCTTGTTACGTACCAAACTGTTCTTATCGGCTATCTAATTCTCCGGAAATGATCAATTACGCATTTTGAAAGCTGTTTTTCTGCTTGTTACGTACCAAATTGTCCCAACCAACTATCTAATTCTCCGGATCGATCGATATTTTGAGAGCTGCTTTTCTGCTCTTGACTCTCTCCCAAGTAATTATCAAATGCATACCAAGTATCAATCATATTGGGGAAATCTGCAATACGTTTTACGATTCAATCATGTCGGGTATCACGACTCGACGGAAACAATCATCCCTCCATCTCTGGTAGTATTAATGAATGTAAGATGATATTTTCCGGTGATATTACAAGGGAAATCATGGTTGTAATTTCTAGAAGGAAAAGTAGTTGCCATTAAAAGCAGCCAGACACCCATGTTCTTCCTTATAGTAACATTTCTTGAAGGATGAAGTTTGCATGTGTCGGGAAGACATGAAGATTAAACGAGTCGAAACTTTCCGAGGATGAAGATTTTGAAGACACCAAATGTACCTGTGATAGTAAATCATCTGTTGGATTTCTTAACTATAATTAGATTATGTTACCTGTCAATTATCTTGTGGGATATATCTTCCTCGATCTAAGAGGTTACAAGATGGTACCCTAGATAGTGTAATGGATATTTTAGATGAGTGATCTTGTTTTAGTCATATTTAGTTTTGCACTGCCTCAAGAAAAATAGGTTTTAACTGCCAAAGATACGATGAAAGGTTAGGTGTCTGTTGTGAAATCCTAAAATATTTTGTTATGGTTTTCATTGTTCCTTAAACATGTTTCTTGCAACTTATTGTCCTTCCCACTTTCCTGGAACACAACATCACCACCTTTAACCCAAGTTTGTCCTCATTGTCCTTCGTGTTTTTCCGGGAAACTTGGAAGGTGTTAACTCCAATTTTGGTGGGTCTGGTTTGGTTTCTTCTTTTTTGTAGTAGACATTCGTGGGGCTCAAGAAAATGGGCGCCTGCTGTAGTAAAGATCTGGTTTACAACGAAGGGGTTGTGCCTGCTGTCATAGAAGAGAAAAACCACGAGGTGATTTATGAGGAAGATGACCTGATCGTTGCAGATTTTGGTGCTCGTGTTAGACTCCATGGATCTTCTAGGTACATTTCAATGTATAGCCAACAAGGAAGAAAAGGGGTTAACCAAGATGCAATGACAGTTTGGGAGGTAATGTTCATCATTGATTTGATTTCATATCAATCACATGGGTGCATGTTAATATGTTTCTTAGAAGTTTGTATGCACGTTGCAATCCGTTTCCTGTATTGTATCTGCACTTGCGATTGATATGGTGACGTTCTTCTGTTGGATTATAGCTCTCTAGAATGTGAATGAAATTCCAAGACTCAATCTTTATGTGTTAAGATTTATCGGTTCCTATATTGAAGTTGTAATTCGGGTTTATTCGGAAGATTCATCTTTTCCTCTTTATCTGTTCAATTCAACTTGTTTCATCCCCAGTGTTTCTGCACAATTTTGATCTGACACTTCCATGTGTCTTCTCGGATAATAGTTTTATGTTCTCATGCTTCAGCACATTTTGATAATTGATTCAAATGATGTGATGAATTATGCTGAACATTGCAAAACTTGATTCAGGAGTTTGCTGGTGTCAAAGATACGTTCTTTTGCGGAGTGTTCGACGGGCACGGTCCCTACGGTCACAAGGTTGCGCGCTACGTACGTGATACTTTGCCATCAAAACTTTCCATGGCAACCAAACTGTCAGATGCTATTAGCTTCAAGTATAACAACGTTGATATTCACGAAAACGATAATGATGAGGCCCACGACAACAGTGGTAATGAACGTGTGCCTCTTTTATCATCATGGGAGGCTGATGTTGTAAGATCCTTTAAGGAAATGGATCAAGAACTTAGTCTCGACGCCAGCATTGATAGTTTCTGCAGTGGTTCTACTGCTGTAACGATTGTTAAACAGGTAGATTTCATCAGCATAAGATTATCCATTTCAATAAGTAGAGGGAGTGGTCCATTTTGATTTTACACTTCATGTTCTTATTTCCAGGGAAAACACCTGATGATAGCAAACTTGGGTGATTCTCGTGCTATTCTATGTACTAGGGACAGCAGAAACCAGCTCATTCCTGTGCAACTTACTGTAGATTTGAAGCCGAATCTAGCAAGTCAGTTGTCTTCCCATTGTCGAATGAATGTATAACTTAGATCACTCTCAGCCATTGTTTACACATTTTCCATGACTCAGGTGAAGCTGAAAGAATCAGGAATTGCAATGGTAGAATATTTGCATTGGATGAAGAATCAGAGGTGTTCCGAATTTGGATGCCTGATGAAGATTGTCCAGGTCTAGCAATGGCAAGGGCTTTTGGAGATTTTTGCCTGAAAGAATACGGCCTCATCTCGGTTCCTGAAGTTTCATATAGAAGGATTACAAACAGAGATGAATTTGTTGTTATGGCAACTGATGGGGTAAGCAGATTTCCATTTCTCAAGAGAACTGTTTTGAGAAATTACAAAAAGATGACTTTTACTAAGATATGCCATTTCATAAGTCCTTAATGTTACTATATCCATACTTTATCTTCTTGTTTTGTAGATATGGGATGTTCTATCAAACAACGACGTCATAAAGATAGTTGCTTCTGCAAGACACCGATCGATGGCTGCTAAAATGTTGGTTAAGCACGCCGTCCGGGCATGGAGAAGTAGATATCCTGGAAGTAAGGTTGATGATTGTGCAGTGGTCTGCTTGTTCCTGAAAAACAGAACTGTGTTGCCAAGATCCTTCTCTGAAGTGAGCCGTGTAAGTGCAAACCACACTGAGGTTCCAGAAAACTCTCAAGTGAGCGGGGTCAGTGTAAATCGATCAGAGATCGCAGCTGTTCCTCAGAATTATAAACCTGTAAAAGGTGAAGCAGCCTGTAAACCAACAGATTTCAGGAGCCCTGAAGACACAATAGAAGAGGGCGGCTCTTTTGGAGGAGTAGGTAGAGTAAATTCATCACTGAAGTATCCCCGATTGGCCGACGGTTTGAGTAGGAGAAAAGCTATAAAGACTTATCAATCTGTTGAAGCTTGAAGGTGAATATCTTTGTGCTAACTACAAGGTTATATCAAAGCAAATTAAACCAGCTGAGTCTCTGAATTGTACATACAGAGAAACTTGCCTGATCAATCCCTTCATCTGAAGTATGAATCAGAACACACGTCTGCCCGATTTTTGTGTTCTTTTTTAGTTTCTTAGCTTCTTTATACCCAAATGTACACTCATCTTGAGAGGATTTAGTTACTGTCAGGAGCTGGTATTCTTTTTTGCAACATGTTTATCCATTGTCAGTTCTCAAACTCCTTTGAAGCTGCTGTTCTTTTTCTCTTTATCATCAAATCTTAAGCTCCTTTGAACAGATAAATTTCAGAGTAGGTTGTCTCTTGCAAACTTCTGTACATTGTAATACAATCTTCAAGCGCATCAAGTCCAGAAAGTTGTTGATGTATTATCGATTAGTGAATCCAAAATTGAAAACCATTTTCAGATCATTTTATTCTAATCATTATTAGGCCAAATCAAGAGTTTTTACATATTGCAAGTGGCTTGCACAATGAAATTAGTAGGACTGATCGTAGCAGTAAAGCATCTCTGAATTAATATCAAAAGCTCAGTATTTGCCTATGGCAGGATTGAATGACAAATCATACAGAAGATTCCAATGTCTATATTGCGCAACTCTGGTCTTACCATAAAAGAGTAAAAGAAAAAGAGAAGCTGATACAGAAGCAGGAAACAGTAAACAAGCAAACATTTATGAACTGATCAGGATTCTGATCTGCTACTACTTTATGACAAGAAGCTATATATTTTCATAAATATCTTTTCAAATGGAGATTTAGGAAAAACTAAAACAGTAGTTCATAAACCAACAGCTAGACTTATCAGAAGTTGAAATCTGAAGAGCGTATACTATTTTTTTTACTAATCCAAGTTAGACAGCAGTCGATTTACAGACAATGAATCGGTAAGCAGCGACCTTTTTCCTCCGGGAAGCCGTATTATCCACAGTGATCACCATCTTGCCTGATTCTCTTGCAGTAAACGAATTGTGAACGGCTTCATCTGATGGAGTCATCTTCCTCATCTTCTCCACAACTATGGTGTAGCTATCTTCTGCACTTGGCACAAACTCTGCACTGTACTCCAAGTCCCAACCTCCCACCACAATGTCCCATGTAATTGTAGCACCAGCCTAGTAATAAACTTGCAAATTTAGTGGCTAAATGACTATATAAATTGAACCGGGAGAGCATAGGAGTGTTTAACCTTAATTCCTTCAATTTGAATGTTGACTTTCTCTTCTCCTCTGACAGTAAATTCAGAAGCTGGTTTTGGTGGGACATGCTGCATATTTCTCAGACCACCATAGTGAACAGGAATTTCTTCAGGACTTATATATCTGTCAGAATACAAAAACTCATAATCGGTAGACAAGTATTCATAGAAGATCTCATAATTAAGCTTAGCAAGTGATAGATAAAGTATTATTGCAAGTGATTAGTCATGTTGAGAAAGTATATGCAGCAAAAAAGAACTCATTTCCTGCTAACTAAAGAGATAAGAGGAAGTGAAGTGCTCACTTGTACAGTGTCTCTGCAACACTTCCTTTCCTGGAGATCACGAACTTGTTCTTAGTTCTCTCAGTCAAAAATGGACTGAACATGGAGTACAACATGCTAAAATACCAGGGAACATTGATGAAAATCTACAGATTTAGACACACAAATTGATAAGGAATGAAGAAGAAAACAAAGAAGAACAAAAAAGTAAGAATCAATATATAAAGATCACCTCACGAGCTACCATTTCTGGGTAATTGTCTTGAAACAAAGAGATGATATGATTAGAAGCGACCCTAAGCTCTCTCTTAGGCATGTCTTTAAGATCAATCACTTGAACAATCGAATTAACACCACCAGGCTTGAAATGAAGAAGCTTGATCCCTCTCTCAAGAACCTGAACTCTCCATCTCAGAAACTTCTTCAACTTCTGGTCATCTCCAAGTATTGAATCGTACACTTCCTTCTCCCTGAAAACCCCATAACCATTGTAACACACAGGGTGTCCTTCTCTGTCACAACCATGCATGTAAGCTACAACACCTTCAAGTTCCTTAAACCCTAAATCCTCTTCAAGAATGTCTTCTGCTCCAAATTCTTTCCTCCAAACCAAACACTTATCCAACATCTTATGCGCATCAGAGACTTTGAAGTCTCTTGCCCGGAGAAACTTCAAGAGTATAACGTTAGCTTTCTCGTCGCCGCCCAGAAGATGAACGCCCCACATTGAGCAATCCTCCACTGACCCATTAGAGCTCGAGAGCTTAGCTTTAAGATCCTGAAGTGCTTTTCTCTCGGAGGACTTGAGATGGGAGATGACATACGTGTCCTCTTTAAAAGATGGACTGTGAAATGTTGCAGCCTCCATTAATGTGGTGACCAAGCTTTTCTTGTATGGCTTTGGAGAAGCCTCTAGTGAATGGTCTTCAAGTGGGGTTTGTTGGAGAGATATTGATGACGAAGCTTCCATGAATGGAGCTTACAGAGCTATAATTAAGTGATGAAGACGAAGAAAACAGAACAGTGATTCCGCGTTACTGGTTTGAACTTTGAATTCAGAGAGAAGCAGCTCAAAGATAAGAGAAAAAGATCAAATTTTTTTCTAATGTATGCTCTGTCAACCTCACTCTGTCAGCAGTGAGTCAAGTCGGATCGGACTTATAACCTTTTTAAATGAATTGAATTCGATATGAGACTGATTGAACTTCAAATTTCCTTTTAATTTTCGAATCAGACAGCAATTTCAAACTCAAATTCGAATCTTGTCTGGCTCAATCCGGGCCTAATGCCAAGAACTTGGAAAGAAGTAAATGTGTTTACATTTAACCGTTTAGTGCAGAAGTCAGACAGCTGCAATTATTTCTTCTTTTCACATTTGCTCAGTCTTTACCTGCAAAGAAGTTTCTAGCATACAGTTTGTTTCGAATCGTCACGTGATATATACAATGATTTGCTAATATAATGATTACGAATTTCACTTGTCAGGTCCTGCATGATGAATTCTCATCAGGACTTTTTTACTTTTCATGCTCTCAGGAAAACACGATTTGGAAACCAATCCAGTAAGAACTTGATTAAAGACCCTTTAATCATTAGAAATCTTACTGAAGAACTATCTATGAATCTTCATAAAGCAGCTGTACCTTTTCCTGAAATCTGCAGATTTGGCACCTGTTTTGTTCTGGGTATGTTTTGTAAGATTTATTAGTTTTAGACAGTAATCCGAATGCAGACACCAAAAAGGCTCATTATGTTCTTGGAACACAAAAGGAGAGTCTGATTGATGAGAGTGCAAGAAACACAGCTCGTGAAGGATCAGAAATTGTCAAATATTAGACAGGAACAGATGAACCTACAGCATTTCTGATTCTGAAGAGAAAGTGAAAACCTTTCTGCTGTCCTCTCGGCTGATAATGGGTCAGGCCATGTCCGGGTCATAGGATTTTCTTTGCCTGCAAACTTTGGCTAAAAAGGCGTCATTTTGATGGGAACCAGTTCAAGCTGGCCTTCCTGAACCTAAATCCGACCTACTCAGTGTCGGACTTTCAGCATTGACTTTGGACCGGGGTTCAAACCAAAGTGCCTGCAGCTGTTAACTAACCAGTGGCGTTAGTCTCTGAACCTGTCAAGAATAGAGAAACTAATTCATACCCAGAAACCTTGCAAGCTAGTCCAAGATATTTCTGAAACAGACCTCATGACCTGAGCTTCTCTTTCACAAGCTAAGCTTGTACCTTCCCTGGTATGAATCCTGTAAAGTTTAACTTGCCAGTGTAGAAATTTTGCAGAGATCACCAGTTTTACCTGGAATAGTAGCTGCTAAGTTTTTTGTGTGTGGAACTCCAAAATGTGAATAGGATTAAATTAAACCAAAAAAAAGCCTTAGATCTTTGGACAATCTGGTGTCTGACATTGCAGATTAATATAGTAAATAAAGTCCTTTTGCATAGCAAAGGAAAACAATTATGATAATGGAATTACATTAAATTAGAAAAAAGCCTTGATCTTTAGACAATTTATTTGGTGTCTGATTGATTGCAGATGAATATAGTAAATAAAGTCCTTTTTGCATAGCAAAAGAATTGTGATCATACCTATAATCATAATTTAATTTTGTTTTGAATTAAACAAGTTGAATCGATAAAATTAAATTCGATTAATTCAATTTTTGATTAATCCGAAACCAAAATATAATCATCTAAGTTCTATTTGTGCCCACAGTTCTATTTGTGCCCACACAGGTAGCTCAACTAGTCCTCAGGAAAGTTGTTGAGTGCAAAGATCTCATATCCGAGTCTTAGACAGCGGCATTGTGTAAGTTTCATCCAATATAGTGGCTCCTTGTGCGTATCGAGCACAGGGCCACCTCTCTAAAGAATTGAGTGAGATTAAACCGTAATTTACCTCTCCATCACTCTGTCGGGTTGTGGTGTGGGGGCGTCTAAGGTGGGCAATTCCACCTTTAGTTTGCAAAAGAAGGTATGATTTGTGCCATATGTTTAGTATTATATATAGAATAGACTGGAATTTGGCCATATAAATTTAATCCTGACTTGAAAGTTTTGGAATAAATGTAACTATTAAAATTTGGATTTTATTAGTTTTTAAATCATTAAAAAAATTTAAGCTTTGGGTTTATTTATTAAATTCAAAATTTGAAAAATTTTAATTTTAATTTTGATTATAAAAATAATTATATTATATTATATTAATTTTATTAATTTTAAATCAATTTAAAATTTAAAATTGATTATTATCTAATTTAAAATTAAATTTATCCAAAATTTTAGATTTAAACTGAAAATTTTAAAAATTCCATCTTGACTAAATTTATTATCTTTAAATAAAAGACATGCATGCTTCTATTTATTTAAGAAAAATCTTCTATAAAATAATTTGTTTCTATAATTTTCATAAAACCCTTTTTATTAGTTTAAAAATGTCACATGTAATATTAAAACTTACTAAAATCATAAAGATAAACACAATACTTTTATTTTAAAATAATAAATAATATTTTAAAAAATAAGAAAAACCACTTAAAGAGTAATGCATAATTTACTTTCTTTTAATCAATAATTGTTTTCTCTAATTTATCTCTAAATAAACACTTGAATATTATTTTTCCTATTTTAATTATCAAATATATATACCATTCAATTAATAGGATTTTTAATAATTGAGTCATTGTAATTTTAATTTAAACATGAATATCCCTTTTGCCTTTATATATGATTAATTTTAAATAAAAATGATAATCCGAATTAGATTCAATTCATTTTAAAATTAATATTTATAATTTTAAAATAATTAAGTTTTAAATTAAATTTGAATTTTAAAATAGATTAAAATTAATAATTTTATTAAAAATTATTATTATATTAAAATTCAATTAAAAATATTTTATTTTTAATTAACTAAAATGACACATTTTCTTCTAAGAAAAGCCAACGGAGAGACGAAGAATTCTCACCATTTCTTAGATTCATGGACTCAATTCAATTCTTCACATTTTTTAGTAATTTTTAAAAAATTAAAAGTATAAAATAACATCATTTTTTATTGAATCCAACCTAGAATATATAAATTCAGGTAAACGATGTGTCATCTTGTTTAGAATAGTTGAACTCGGGATTTATTTATAAGTTAACTCGGGCATTCTAATCCTGGGCTAATCTATAAACTCGGGCTCAGGTAACTCGGCATTCAAGCTTGGAATCGGTTTATAGGTTAGCCTAGGATTTGAATGTCCGAGCTTGGGAATAGTTGAGCTCGGGCTCGAGTTCAACTATTCTAAACAAAACGAATTCGAGAGTTCTAATCTTGGGTTAACCTATAAATCCGAACTCAACTATTGTAAATAAAATGAACTCGAGCTTTCTAATCTTGAGCTAACCCCGAGCTCAACTATTCTAAGCAAAACGAACTCCGTCGTTCTAATCCTGGTTAACCCACAAACCCATACTTACACTTTGAACTTCTTAAAGAAGGCATTTAGTTTATTTTCTTAATTGATTTAAAGAATATTAAAAAAGATTGCATAAGTAGAGTTGCACTCTCATTTCGCGCTTCTTGTTAGCTAAGTTGCTCTCTCGCACAAGCTCTGGTGGATGGTTTTTGTTGTTCATGAACATCACTCGATCGCCACGGTAATGCGTCTCTATCTCATTTCCTTTGGTTTTAGTGAACTTGGAAAAGGAATGCAATGGGGTTTCTTTATTTGGAAGGTGGAGCTCTGTTTTTGAGTTTTTGGTGTTCATTTTTGTTGGGTTGTTGAGAAAGTCTCGTCCTTTTTCTTATTCTTCGTTTTGATTTTGCTTTTATCTTGTTCTTTAGGGATTCAGTTGGGTTAGATTGTGCGAATCCAATATGAGTGGGTGATTGAGTGAGTCCTTTGTGTTCGTTTTGTAGTTGTGTTGTTTTCCGTGGGGTTTTTGTGTTTGATGCTAATTTCTTGAATGTTTATGTTGGGATTAAAATTTAAATCCGATTACCTAGAGGGTTGGTTTTTCTTCAACAATTTTCAGTTTGTTTTTGTTCGATTTACGTTTTCAGTTTGTGATTGATTATGCTTTCCTCAAGATGTTATCTTTCTTCATCAATTTGCCTTTTCTTTTGGATGGTTGTCAAGTATGTAAACTATGCATTGTGTTAAGATGTGCTTCAACTTAGCAAGTCACGAACTTTGAGAAGTTCTTCAGCGGAATGAAAATCTCTATTTGACTATTTAGAGAAGTTTAGATTGACATCTTGGTTATTGTTTCTTGATTTTGCATTTGAAGTTATATGTTCGACTCATTTTGTTTCCTCCTGTGTGACTTCCTTACTTTGTTGGATACTTGAGTTGTAGTGGTGAAGATTCATGCTATTGATATATCGCCCTTTCTGAATCATAGGGGGCTGATAAAACTCAAGCTTTTAGTGTGAAATCTCCTGGCTCTGTGATGAACAATTCCTGTGCTAAAAATTTGACTAAAAGTCGGCTCGGAGGTGTCATATTTGGATGCACGAGTAGTACCATCCAGGAATGCTTGACCAAGCAACTATTTGGTAAGCTATTTGCATTCTACAAGTATTATTTGCAAATTTTCGTACAAAGAGTGGCATACTGATTCTGCCTGCTTTTATTTATGCCCGCTTCTCCGTCCATACAACTCTAAAGGATGTCCTTGTCTATGTTATCAGGTTTACCATCTCAACACTTTATGTCTGTGAAAAACATTGATCCTGGACTGCCACTGTTCCTATTCAATTACTCTGATAGGAAACTTCATGGAATCTTTGAGGCTGTTAGTTGTGGCCAAATGAATATTGACCCCTATGGGTGGACTGCTGATGGTTCTCACAAAACATTATTTCCTGCACAGGTACTTTACATGTTTCATTTTTATGATATGCATTTTTTTCCATACACATGTGAGGACTGAGATCAAATGATAACTGCTGTTTTTTGAAGGTTCAAGTTCGTGTTCGACTTCAATGTCAGCCTTTGCTTGAAGAACATTTTAAACCAAAAATTCTGGATAACTATTACAGTCATAACCAATTCTATTTTGAGCTAGACCATACACAAGCAAGTAAGCTGATATCATTGTTTACATCTATAGCAGTGACCCCTAGTCCTGTTGTACCACAGAATTCAATAAAGTGGAGAGCTAAATATCAAGGTCTCCAATCTTATGAAGTGAGAGAGGACGATGAAGGCTTTAAACCACCTTCTGCTTTGGTGAAGCGTTCTCATCGTTCTGTTGTAAAAAGAGGTGATCATGACCATACATCCCCTTTATATGAAGATAACCAGTCAGTGGCAGATCAGTTGGATAGGGAGACTTCAGAAGAAGATGAGAGAGATTTAATATACCAAAAATTGAAAGAATTGGCTCTTAGCTATCAAGCTCAAGACTTGTCCTTAAAGGATCATATGAAAGATTCTGCTGATGTGATTGATATACAGTTTGAGGACAAGGGTTCACCAAAGGACATGATAAGTCCAGAGAAGGCTGAAGATACTGCCTCGACCTTGCTCTCTTGTCAATCCATTATACATCAGGTAAGGCTTTGGTTTTATAAATCTTGGTGACCATGACACTGAGGAATGGTTTTTTGAATTATACCTTCCTTTTACATTCCTCTTTCTTCTTCATCATCTTTTTTTTTTTTTTTTGGCTATGATCAGGGACTTTAATTTTTGCATAATTATTTCATTTGCTTCCATGCTCTTATTTTCTTTTTATATTTTTATGCAGTTAGTGCAGGAAATGGAGGAGCTTAAGACTTTTAAAAGTGAACAATGTCAGAAGATGGATTATCTGGAGCATAAGTTGGTAAGAGTTTCTGGTCTTTGAATTACCACTTTCTGTTACTTGATATTCTCGTAATTTCATGCTTCTTATTGCTCTGGACACTGACTTTACTGGTTCCATTTGTTCTTGCATTAGTTTTAGGAGGAACTAAACATCTAGTGGTACAGTTTAATAATTGGCTCACTTTGGGCCTCATAAGTGGTGATCTTTAAATTCTATTTTTCTTTTTCTATTGTATATTGAAACTCAGTTATGTGTTTTAGATTATGATTTACCATTAACAAATTCAATAAATGTTCTTCTGTGGTTGTCTATTTTAATGTTAGCAGAGTGTGTTTGGTGTCTGTTTATTGGATGAATGTGTTTTCCATGACATTTCAGGCTGAGGCTGAAGAAGAAATTCAACAGTTGAAAGATCGCTGCATGATGTTGGAATCCAGGCCTAGTTCTTCGAGTGTGCTCAATGACGAAACCGGGATTAGTTCTGATGATGAAGTGCATTTGGATCCTACGGAGTCAATCTATCTTGTTGGTGGATCTGACGGTGAATCAATGTCATCGTCGTTGGATTTATATTTTCCTAGTAAGGATGTTCTAAAATCATTAAGGCCAATGAGCTGCACTCGCTCATATACTTCAGTGGCATGTTTGAATAAAGAACTTTATGTTTTCGGTGGTGGAAATGGCTGTTTGTGGTACGATACAGGTATTTGCTTGTACCAAAATTTGTATGTCTCCCCAGTGCTTATTTATTTCTCATTCTCTCTTTCTCTGTTGAAGTTGAATCATACAATCCAGATAATGATCAATGGACTTTACAACCTTCCTTGACTAAGAAGAGAGGGGGTTTGGCTGGTGCTACATTAAACGAAAAGATATTTGCTGTTGGTGGTGGTGACGGTGTGGAAAGTTTTGCTGACGTTGAGATGCTTGATTTATGTCTTGGACGATGGATTCTAACAAGATCAATGCTACACAAGGTAAGTTTTGTTTATCAACTGCCGGTGAGCTTCCAATCTGTGTATATTCTTGGGGTGATTGGTGATAAGATTAACCTAAAATTGTGGAAATAATGATTGAATTTGATGAAATGTCCAACTTGGTGATTACAATTTCTGTTTAAACATGCATATATAACATGTTTCACTTGCTTGAATCTTTAAGGTTTAGCAGCAAGATTTAAATAGAAAGGTGTTAAAGTCTACTGGATTTTGTTAAAATCTTTCCTGAAATGATGATAAGGAGCTCCATGCAATTCAAGGCAATGCAATCAAGTCATATTCTAACTACAGTCTGTGTTGTTCAATTGATGATGTTTGATCAGAACCTAGTGAAATTGGAATCCAACAAGCAAAAGGACTGCACATAACGAGAAGACAAACATTGAGTTCCTTTGCTCTTTCCTTTTTATCTATGTTCTGGAGATTTTAAAACACATCCAGATATTGAACAACTCTTTCTTTACCTTGTTTGAATGGCTTAAATCCTCTTGTCTTGATACGTATGAGTACTTCCATTAAACTGATTAACATGTTGCTCGTTTATTTGCTTACGTTCCAGCGATTTTCTCATGCTGCTGTGGAGCTGAATGGGGCACTTTATACTTGTGGTGGATATGATGGGAATGATTATTTGAAGTAAGGCCATATCGTATGTTTATGCCAAAATGATCGAAACACTGCATTACTGCAGGATCATGTTTAGCAAACAACTTTCTTAGAAACGAGTATATCTCCACATGAAAGCTTGCTTTGACCATAAAACGACCATTATTTCTCTCAGGTCTGCTGAAAGATTCGATCCCAGAGAACATTCATGGTCCAGATTACCCAGTATGAATTCAAGAAAGGCCTGTCACACATTGGTTGTTTTGAATGAGAAGTTGTAAGCTTGTTTCCAGAAATAGTTTTCTAGATAAGATGGTTGCTTAGCAATGCAATTTTTAAGAGCTACTCCTTTATGTAGGTATGCAATTGGTGGCTTTGATGGAACTGATATGGTTGCTACCACCGAAATATACGACCCGCGTCTTGACTTGTGGATTGATGGGGACCTACTGAACAATCCTAGAGGCTTTGCTGCATCAGTTGCTGTCAAAGACTGCATATACGTTATCGGCGGCGTAAATGCAGATGGAACCGTTATAGACACGGTAAGGTAGTTTTTGACAAAAAATACAGAACACAGTTATGTTTTGCAGTTAAATTGAAACTCTGAGAGTGATATATCAGGTAGAACATTTCAAGGAGGGTCAGGGTTGGCATGAAAGTGGCAGCAGGACAATTGGGAAGAGATGCTTCTTGTCAGCTATTACGTTGCAAGCCTTTTAAGGTTGTAAACTTGTAATAGTTAGTTGATGAGGATCGTTTTTCAGTGGCTGGCAAGCTTTTTGATCAAAATTGTGCGACTTTAGTGATGAACTCTGCTCGATTGTAGTACAAAACTCGGCTTACTCTGGTTTATCCCATAATCTCATACTAATAATAATATTCACCAACCTGCTGCTAACTCTTTTTAATTGAGATTAAGAACTAGATATTGTTTTCCTTAATGGTAGAACTTGTATTTTATTTTTGAGAATTTAAAACATTCGTTAACAAATTGAAAGATTACGTCTAGAGGGACTCTCTTACGTACAAATGTCCAAGGTAGCGAAATGGCAACGTTAATATCAAGTATACACGAGGTCGTTTAACAATTAGGGTATAACGAACCTTAACTTTTTCTATGCTTTCCGAAGTTTCTCGATTAAGGGGGAAAGATGACGATGTCTGGCAATGAATCTGTGGTGTCTCTCCCCCAAGTTTTGCTTCTCTTTACTTAGCTCCAAGGAGATCACGATCTCAGGTAACTAGGTAACCTGCTCAGTTACGCTTCATGCTAACCTTTAACAGTTAAGGTATAACGAATATGATGCATTGTCAAAAACCTAAATCCATCTCACAAGAAAAGGAAGAAATCTACTGTGTCACTTACCCAGTTCTTGTTCTGTGCCAACAGATCTCATCCGTTAATTGATAGAAGTGAACATGTGAGATTTGTTAGTACAGAGCAAGAACTAAGTAAGTGACACAATAAATCTCCTCCTCACAAGAAGACATAAGAAGGCTATAGTAGTATGGATTAATGTCTTACTCGGTCAGCATTTCAAGTGCTACCACACTTGGGTTCATTTAAGTTGTTGCTGCAAATTTTAGGCAGAGAGAAAGTAAACAGAACTAGAACAGTATTTTCTGAGATAAAAGCAAAGCTTAATGTGGTCCTCCAGTTAAGAAAATACCATCAACTTGATGGGGAACCTTTGAAGCTTCCATGGAACTTAATCATTTAAGGTTTAATCATAAAACCGTGGCATAATTAACGTCTTCCGACACCTAATCAGGCCAACCTGCAAATATTTTAAGCAAATTAGGTAAAGATTGACATGAGATTATGAAGTTGAAATTATATCTTGACAAACCATTTTGGAAGTCATGAACTCTCTGGCATCAACTTCAACTTCATCAGGGTTACCCCAGGCCGGACTGGAAGTTTTGTGGTGAAAGAGCTTCCTTTTCAACAAATACCTCTTGTACTTGTGTACTAAATAAAACATATTCGTAGCTAGCAATGGATAGATGATTCCCTTCAAAGCAATTGGAATTGACCGTCAAAGGAATTGTGGAAAAGAAAGAGCATCCGTGACAATGTGTAGCAGATAATGTTAGGTATTACAGCCATTGATGCTCTTTTGAACTTCATAAGCAAAGGGCTGGGCACCAAGTCCTTTAAACCGTGCGCAGATAAACTTCTTTCTCTTGACAAAGATACACTAATGGCCGTTTCGGACCCGCAAGGCCTTTGATCAATTGTGCATCCTCAAAAGAACACTCGAGACCAATACAGACTTTAAATGAGAATGAACTTGCTTTTGGTGTTCTGTAAAATGGTGCATTGAATGTGAACTTACTGACCTCATCACAGCCTCCAAGCAGGTTCAAATCTAAAAAGACATATTGAGTTAACTCTCCACTTAGTGTTATCCTCAGCCACAACCTGCTACTGCTTGAAACATTATGCAAAGTGAATTCCAAAGGAATAGCCAAAGGTAGTCCCGGGACAAAAGGAAGTGGATTTTCCGGTTCATTACCATGAACACTTAATTCTGCATTTACATGCCTTAGGGTTCTCAAGATGATCAACTGCTTAGGGGAAAAGTGATTGACCAACTCTGTGAAGCGAGAGGAGATCCAGGGAGTATTATTTAAAGCACTGCCAATGTCATCCAAACTTTTCTTGATTTCCAGAACGAAATTGGATGGCCCAATAGATTCGTCCTTGTGAAGAAATTCGATGCGAGAGAGTGTAGCAGAAAGTCTTTGGTAAGTAGTTTGGTAACAACAGAGTTCAACAGCAGATAATCTCAATATGCAAGCCACAACTACAAGCTCTAAGACGTGCAACTCTGTTTCTACAGGAAGTTCAACGAACCTACACCTTATTTCTCTGAGTTTCACATCAAGTTTCCCCAATAGTATCTCCAGATAACCTGATCCGCATGACCAGATCTTACCAATGATACGCCCCATTATCTTTGAAAGCAGTTTAATTGCCTTGACACAATCCAAAGCAAACGCCAATGCACCAGCACATTTATGTGATGCATGGGCAAACATTTCTAGCTCTTCCTTGCAAGCCCTGCATGATAAAAAATTTTAGGGTAGCAAAAGACAGGTACAAAAGAAATCAGAAGGGAAAAAAGCTCCTATATTGCTACCTCAATGTTTTCAGTACTTCATTGGTGGAGCCAGATAGTACGAAGGGCCAGACATCATTAACCTTAACAAGGACAAGGTTAATTGACTTTAAAATTCCATCATTCTCTTCCAGTTGGTATTCAACAAGTGTAGCTGTCACATTGCTTGATTCATATGACGTTGTCAACCTAAACTCAGAAGCTTCCTTAATCCTTTGCAGCAAAGGACTTTCAACAGAGCTACTAGAATCTGTGTCCATATGTCTTGGCACATCATTGTCAACATCATGCAATAAAGATTCCCTTTCAACTTCGGTTCTGGATGGAACAGATGATCTGCTGCATTGGGACAAGTACTCCAAAAGGGTATTGTGATCCAGAACGTCTCTCAGTGCATTAGAGATTCTTCCCAGAAGCGTAACTGCATATGAGAACACTATGGGTGGAATACTTTGGCCATTGTGATCTGCTGCCAGTGGAGCTGAGATTGAAAGCACGAGAAATGAAGCCACTCTTGGAGAATCAAAATTCAATCTTCCCTCACCGATGGGCTCTATCTGTGTCAAAGGGGCAAGAAGATACAGGAAAAGAAAAAAGACTGCACTAGAAACGTGATAAATCTAAGAAACAACAAAGATGCAGATTTATGGGAGAAAAAAGTTTTTAGGCCAAAAGCAGTTGCAAGAAAAAGAAATCTTTACTTTTCCTAAGAAACCTGTATGGAGCATCTCAAGTCCCAAGTCCCAAAGTATTCAACTAGGAGACTAATATATGCAGACCATCAAGATCGAAAAGCAAGTTATGACTGAGCATACCTCTTGGAAAACCTCCTTGATAATGTGACCAGCAAATTTCCCATGGTTTTTCCCAATATAAAACAAAGTTGAGAAAACATCAGGTTCATCCTGGAATTAAAACATGAGCATGTGAGGTACGGGAAAAAGTTAATGATCAGACCAGATGATTTATTCAAGAAATCATATTGGCACAATAAGATTAATATATTTTTTTCTTTTCTGGGTCACAAGGGAGAGGGCGCTTTCTGAAAATTTTTACCGAACAGTATGATGGGAGAGCAGCATACCTGAGGATATCTTTCTAAATTTTCAAGTAGGCCATTAATACAGAGTCTAAAAAACTCCAATTTGGGCAGTGTCACCAATTTAATTACTCTCCTTGCTGCAGATCTTATCTGATAATTCTTGTCAAAGAGAGTGCCAAGGAACTGCAAAAACTTTGTGATTAAGCACGGGATAAAAAGAATAGAAAAAAAATGGCATCAAGCTAGTTATCATGTTAGACATGAAGAGTAAGTAAAACAAAAGGATTAGTTAGAAAAACACAATTGATCCAAGATTGATAAGCCAAATGAAGATGATACCCTGAGCATGAACATATAGCATTAGAGAACTTGTTCAATCAGAAGAGGGAGAGAGAGAAAGAGCTGAAGTACCTCAGTTAGATACTCAAGGACAAAAGAGCAAAAACTAAAAAGAAGACATCAAAGAGTTATATATTCTTCAAATTTTAAAATTAAAATCTTTTAGCAATAAAATCAACTCACCATATGCATGTGTATATCTTGCATCTTTAGGCACCCAAAAGTTGCAACACGACATAGAGTTTCAATCGCCTCTAACCTGACAAGTATCGAGTGATCATTGAGTATGTCCATTAGTAGATTCAAGGCCTGACCAGCAAACTCAGGGGATAGGACAACAAGCATACGTAGCGAGTGACAGGCACTTCTTCGTACCTTCAGACAACCAAAACCCACATCAGAACACTCAAATCTTAAAGATAGTTGTTAGTGACAAGTCTAAAGCTCAGGAAAAGGTTTCAATCTGCTTAAAAGGGCTTGAACAATAATGTATAATCTACCCAAGTGCACTGCTATAGGATTTATATCTCAAGCACATATTAGTAATATTTAGAATCACAGACTGAAGTTACCTTGACGAATTCGTCCTCAAGACCGTGCACAAAAGCTCCTGCACAATTCTGAGCATTACATCGACCACTAGATTTCTTCTCTTTTATGATACTGAGAACCTTCTTAGACAAAGTTTGCAATAGAACATCCTCTGATACCATTTTTGTCTTTCCAAGAGCATCAAAAGCTCCAATTCTAACATCCACATTCATATCCCTTACCACAGAACAAAGCTGCATCAAAAGAAGAACAAATTATATATCGAAAAGATCAAATTCCGTAGAAAACAGTAATGGAGAATAGCTATTTACCTGTACAAATACAACATCTGACCAATCTCTCCTATCTTCCTCTTGAGTAGTTTCTGCAAGCATATGGCCCCATTCACTGACCTGTATAGAAACATCAAACAGTTATACCCCAACTGATGAGAAGTAAGAACAACAAAAAAGAAATGATTGATTCACATTACCACACGAACAGCCGCTAAACGTACACAATCTTCGGAGTCTTCGAGAAGCTCCACAGCTCGGAAATAACATCCTCCAACAACGCTCCGATCAAAAACGGTGCATTTTTTCGGCAGTTCGGCTAAGCCATTCAAAGCGACTTTTCTCACATATGGATACGGATCCTTCGTGAACCCTAGGAACACCGTGAGCAACACGTGAGTCGGTACACCTAACCTCTCCGTCGCGTTTCTGAGAAGCCACGTGCGAGTGGACGGCGAGGAGCCAAAGCACAGAGACAGAAACGACTCGTCGTCGAGTTCGGTTCTTAAGCTCTGATCGCATTCCGTGATTGAAGCGACTGCGGCAAGCGAGTCGGCTGACGGTTGCGAATTGGAGCTGACGGACTCGAGTATCGAAGAAGCGAGGTGAGTCCGGAAAGAGGCGAGGTCGGAGAGTAGCTTGAGAATGTGTTGGCGGTGGAGCGAGTCCGTATTCAGTTGGAGCGAGCGAGTGAGGGTTTCGAGGATTGAAGAGATTGTTGAATCGGAGGTGTGAGGATTGACAATAAGAGATCTCACAGAAGCTAAGGTTTCCCTAGAAACGGAACTAGAACCATTAAGAGACTGTTCACAAACGCTCCACACGCGCTTCTCCATTAAAATCCAGTGTACTGAGACCTCCAACCACTTGAGCTTTCTTTTGCAAGAAAGAATGAAGAAGAAGAACTGAAACGCGCCATTGTGAACGGCACCGTTTGGAGACCTCCAATCACCTGATTGGCAACAACCGTTATCTGCTCATACACTGATATCAGAATGATCACAATGATTCTTTGCACTTCAGAAACTTCACAATTTCTGCTTTCGCCTATGAGATTGTCGTCGTCAACACGGACAAGCTCATACATTGAAGCACCAGCCATCCATCTGCAACCACGACTGATCCTGATACCTGCCCAACCTTATCAAATCACTACAAATGCGTCAATAAATGCGCAGAAGTCCTTAAATTTTACTTGGATACATCAACTGCCAAGCACTGAACTTCCAATTTCCAGAATTCAGCAGTAAAGAATCGCAAAGTTGGCATTACCAGGTGGGCTTAACCAAGTTCCGGACCAATACAATACAAGGTTAATGAAAAGCTTCGTCACAATCTGAAGTGTTAATCTTTGTCAAATTGGTATCGTAAAGTTTGTCACTTCAGAGAGAGCGAATCTCTTCACTTCCGAAATTGCAGCAAAACATAATTTCATAACAAGAATACACCTTGCTATTCTAAATACACCTCGAAAGTTTGAGAATCTTACTGCTCAAAAGAGATGGATTGAAATGTCAGTAATACATTCTTCCAATCAATCTCAAATTCAATTGGCAACATACTACTTCTAAGCTGGAAGTAATTGAAATTAGTGACAATAACTGGTTCCATTCCCTCTTAACTTGGAGTGATATCCAACTTGCAAGCCTTATATTTAGACATAAACAGGTTGTCTGCATCGATTTTTCATAAGCAACCTCAGTCATTTTGTACCTTCCTAAGGGTATCAAGTTTCCTTCTTCATTCCTCTCTAAATGTACTTCATAAGCAAGCACTCCACAGCTCCATGCACAAAAATGGCAGCTTCATCTTATTTCAGCAACAACTATGGTTGTAACTAGTTTGGAGACAACTCTACTTGAAGATCATAAATTGAATGTTTGCTATGTTCTACAGCAACTTGGCCATCTGAACATGCTTTGGTTTTGCTGATTTAGGATGAAGCAGCTTAATCCTTAATCGTCCATTGTAGTTTTCCTTCAAGAATTGATAAAAACACTTACTAATCTTGCTAATGGATTTATTTGAATTGGTTGGTGGAATTTAAGTTTTGATTGTAGATTTCCTTCAGCTATTAAAAAAGAATTATGAATCTTTCTAAGTATTAATGATATCGTAAATAAATGTTGAAGCTCATGTCAGTCTAAGCCCGTGTCTAACTTAACTCGTGCATTAAAAATATTTAAATATAACTCACGAGTCAGCCATCGACAGACTTCTCCCTTTCCTCTTTCAAATTCACATGTTTTTTCCCATGAGACAAATGCATCTTATCACATAAAGGTAAAGTCATTTATAAACGCTAAAGTCTATTATGGTGTCCCGCCAATCAACTCTCGACAATGACTTCCCTTGTCGTCGCTAGGTTTAGTGGCTGCAAATTTGCCACCTTTTACGTTCTTTGGCAGCAAATACATTCTTGTACGTTCAAATACAATCATGACTTCAATATTCGCAAGTTGAAAAAAGAAAGAAAGAAAGAAAGAAAGAGATCAATCTTCATAGTTCAAGCCAAATGAATCTTTATACTAGCGCCATCCTCTCTTCATTTGCATGTCTGCAACTGATCCTTTTACTATCTTCCAACTTCCAACGGTGTCAGACCAGTTCTTTAGGGAATGAAACCGACAGGGTTGCTTTGCTCCAATTCAGGAGTGGGATATCTAACGACCCTTTTGGAATCTTTAACTCCTGGAATGATTCCACTTCTTTCTGCAACTGGCGTGGCATCACATGCGGTCGTCGACATCAACGAGTCACGTCCTTGAACATAACAGGGAAGAATTTGGTTGGAACTATATCACCCTTCATTGGAAATCTAAGTTTTCTCAGGATTCTGGTGCTGAGTGACAACAGTTTTACGGGCGAGATTCCACAGGAAGTTGGCAACCTGCATCAGTTGAGAAAATTTGATCTCTACATGAACATTTTAGGGGGACATATTCCAACTAACATGTCAAATTGTACCAAGCTCGAGAGTATAGATTTTTCATACAACAAGCTTGTTGGAAAAATCCCGGAAGGCATTGGTTCTCTTGTGGAGCTAAAGCATTTGGGCATTTTTCGAAACAACTTAACAGGAAAGTTACCATCTTCACTTGGCAACCTCACGTTGCTCAAATTCTTTTATGTTGGTGAAAACAATCTGGTGGGGGAGCTTCCTGTTGAAATAGGCAAATTATCAAGCTTAACCAACTTCTCGATTGATGTCAATAGTATTTCTGGTACAATTCCTGAGACCCTTCTTAATATTTCATCGCTTAGAGTCTTTTCAGCTGCACTCAATCAAATTCGTGGGACTATACCATCCGACATTGGCCTCAATCTCCCAGGACTCAGATTCTTTGGCATTGGGGAAAATAGATTCCATGGATCGATCCCGGATTCATTTGGCAATGCTTCTAAACTGGAAGTAATTGCCATTAGTAACAATAACTTTGTTGGACAAGTTCCAGTTCGTTTAGGAAACCTGAAAAATCTTCGAACATTAAAACTCTACAACAATAGCCTAGGAAGTAGATCTGCAAAAGACTTGGTTTTCTTAACATCCTTGAAGAACTGTACCAGTCTGGACATCCTTGCCCTGAATTCAAATAACTTCGGAGGTGTTTTACCTACCTCACTTGCTAATTTGTCTTCTCAGCTAAGTGCGTTATACCTTGGAGGCAATTATTTCACGGGGAGTATTCCTGCAGGACTAAACAAATTAGTCAACCTAAATCTTTTAGATATGGAGAAGAACCAATTAACTGGTTTGATTCCCTCTGAACTTGGAATGTTACCCAACTTGCAAGCATTATATTTAGACAGGAACAGGTTGTCCGGTCAGGTTCCATCTTCCATAGGCAACCTCAGTCATTTGTCTGGGCTATACTTGTCTAAGAATCATTTGGAAGGAAATTTTCCTCCTAGTATTGGAAATTGCCAATTTTTGGGTGAACTTTACGCTTCCGAAAATAAGTTTAGTGGAACCATACCCAGGGAGATACTAAGCCTGCCTTCCTTAAGTAAATTACTCAATTTGTCATGGAACTCCTTAACTGGAAATCTACCATCAGAAGTAGGAAATCTGAAGCAATTGAACGCATTTTATATCTCTGCAAACAACTTGTCTGGTGAAATTCCAACAACCATTGGACAATGCCTTAGCATGGAAAAACTTTACATGAATGCAAATTTCTTCCGAGGATCGATTCCTTCATCTTTGGCTTCCCTAAAAGGCCTTCAAGAATTAGACTTGTCAAGAAACAACCTTGCAGGTGAAATTCCCCAAGATCTACAAAGCCTACAATTTTTAAGTTATCTAAACCTTTCTTTCAATGATCTCGAGGGAGAAGTTCCAAATAGAGGGGTCTTTGCAAATGCAAGAGCGGTATCATTAATTGGAAACAGAAAGCTTTGTGGTGGTGTTCCTTAACTTCTTCTACCAAAATGTCCCACCAAAACAACAAAGAAGTCCTTTACTTTGAAGCTATCAATCATCATTCCTTGTGCAGTTGTAACTGCCCTCTTGATCTTGATCATCTTATCTTGTTTATGGAGGAGAAAATTTAAAAAGAAGTCACCTTCTGGAACTAAGTCTGATGAAAAATTGTTGAATGTTTCCTACAAAGATCTCCATCAAGCAACTGGTGGATTCTCTGCAAGCAATTTAATAGGATCAGGTGGTTTTGGCTTTGTTTATATAGGATTTTTGAATCAGTTTCAAAGCCATGTAGCCATTAAAGTCCTCGACTTTCAAAATGTGAGAGCTTCAAGGAGCTTTCTTGCTGAATGCAAAATCTTGGGGACCATTCGACACCGGAATCTTGTAAAGATCTTAACTTGTTGCTCTAGCCTGGATTACAAGGGCAATGAATTTATGGCTCTAATCTACCAGTTCATGGAAAATGGGAGCTTGGAAGATTGGTTGCATCCAAATCTTGATAGAAGATACAAACTAAGGCATTTTGACCTTCTTCAAAGACTAAACATTGCAATTGATGTATCATCTGCGTTACATTATCTCCATGACCAATGTGAAAGTCCAATAATTCACTGTGATTTGAAGCCTAGCAACGTTCTTCTGGACAGTGACATGGTTGCCCATATAAGTGATTTTGGTCTAGCAAAGATCATCTCAGCCAGCGACGACTTATCACAAAACCATACTAGTTCTACAGGAATAAAAGGGACAATTGGCTACACTGCTCCAGGTACGAACTTCTTTTTTTTTATAATACAAATATTGTAAAAGTAATATTGCTTCAAAGTTTATATTCATCACACTAACTAGAGAACTAACAAGAAAATCAGCTAACTGGTTTCCAAATGACATTTGCATTATTCATTAATTGTAGAATATGGAATGGGTGGCGAAGCATCAAAAGAGGGAGATGTGTTCAGCTATGGCATCCTTTTGTTAGAAATGTTCTCAGGAAGAAGACCAACTGATGAAATGTTTAAAGACGGATTAAATCTTCAAGACTTCATTGGCATAGCCATGCCACAAAGACTAGAGTATATAGTAGACCCAGTTCTTCTTGAAACAGAAACTGCAGGAGAAGCAACCTCTAGAGAAGATACCAATGCAATTGAGATCAATCTAAATTTGAGCTCTATGAAACCAAAAGTGCAGAAGTGTTTACTATCTATATTTGAAGTTGGAGTTGCCTGTTCTGCAGAGTCACCTAAAGATAGAATGAATATAGGGATTGTCAATAGGAAACTCCTTTCGATCAGAAATGGTTTTTTGGACATTTAAGTCTCTAGATGCTAAGCAAGTACTAAATATCATGTTACTACTTTCCTATTCAGTTATATAAAAATGTACCTTGTTAAAACACCACAAAGTATAATCTTATATGAAGCATTGATAGGTCTGAAACTGTTCTTGATAGGTGTAAGACATTTCAGAAAATAAAATTTCTACTAATTATCCTCCATTTGCCAACAAATCTCATGGGATTGCAACTTTGACAGAATTTCTAGAATCATTACTCTTCATAGTATTTTTGTAGTGTCCTATCTTGCAAGAGTTATAACCTACAGAAACTTCTGAAATGTTTATGACACTGTTGAGAAGGACTCAATTTGTAGCTGAAGTCATTTAGCTGCTGCAAAATTTTGATTCAGAAATTAATCTGTTGATGCTTGCATATCTCTTTGTTAATACTCTTTTCTCAATCCAATGAGAAGAAGTTTATAGGTTGAAAAGTATTATCTACGTTCTACAAATGATAACAAAGATGAAGTGAAGTTAAAAGGTTAATACAAATTACTCAGCTATGCTTGGATCCATCAACTGACACTGCTGAAACCATAATAAAGAAGAGGAAAACAAATGTAAGATGAACAAATTAGTCAAACCATTTTGTGGTGATGAAAAGTCAATTTGAAAATAAATATATGGCTTTCAAATTTCTTGAAAATGAAAAGAAATATCAGAGTCCTTCAATAGTATTAAGTTAAAAGCATTAGTAGATATGAAACAAGCACTTGCTTCAATTTCAGCTTTTATGTTATGAACAAATGGCTTGATTATCAAAAGGATCTCTATTTTCCAATGCGTACGGGTATGGTATCCTTGCGTTAGAAATGTTCTCAGGAGGAAGAAGACCAACAATAAAATGTTTATAAATAGATTAATCCTTCACATTTTGAAGTCGGCATTACCAGGTGGTCTTTACCAAGTCCTGGATCATCATATTTGCCATGCATAATATCGTAAACAATGTTCTACGTTACCTGGACAATGCTGAGGGTAGCAGATGTGACGAGATCTGTGAAATCTCCTCCAGGAGGAGAAACAGCATCAACAATGGTAATCTTGAAGGTGCACTCTTGAAGGTTGAAGAATGTACCTTCTACCAGCTGCTAAAGGACAAGTCCTCCTGGACTTCTGAAGTTTTCTTCAAACACCTTATGCACTGTTAACGTCTGCTCCAACAAGATGGGAATTTCTTCAGCATAAAATCATCGAATTGTAACTCGAATATTACTCTAGAATTGTAATAGTCACTCTCTAACAAGTTCTGTGTCTTTGGTTAATGTTTTGATGTATTTGGAAAAATTGTTGTCACTATCTTATGGAATCCGAAAAAGAACTTCTGTTTTGAGCAAACTTCTGTTTTGTGTAATGTACTACTCCAGTTATTCTACTTCTAAAAACGTTTAGCTTCTGGAAAAACAAAACAAGATGAACATGGAAAAAATTCTGGAAAATTGATCTGAAAACTTTGTATTGATGAACTTTTTGTATCTCTCTCTTACCAGCTTGAAAGGAATGAAGATGAGCTTTATATTAGTTCTAAAGCATTTTGATACAATTTTGTAAATGACTGAAAGATAAAGGCATAATCTGAAGAGTGAAAACTACACTAGTGCAACCATTTTCTCATTTGCCAAAACACAAAAGTAAACAATTTGTCCATAGCATAACAGAATCTGACGTTTGCTTGCAATAACTCTAAAATTTGTAGACTGCAGGGGACATTTTCTGATGACAACAGAAGTTATTAAGATGTTTGTGATGATCTGGCCATTTCTACATTAATTGGCTCTAATGAAACTCATTTGACTTAATCTTTGTTCAGCTTCACTAATCATAAAAACCTGAACTTCATTGCATCCATTGGTTCTGTTTCTTCTTATTTCCCTTTTTGCTTCCTACTCTCCAAACACTTTATTCAAATTCTCAAATTTTGAATAACCTGAAGTCTTCACATTTGCTTCTTTCCCTTTTCCATTTTCTTTTCTGCCTTGTGCTTCATCCATATGATCTTGAACTTCATTCCTTTGATCCATGCAACCTTGAATTATGCCTAGAATCATCATCTCCAACTTCCATTTACACCTGAAGTCCTTCAGCTTACCTTTCAGCCTTCTTTTCTTCCTTATCTTAACTGACATAGCTAATTCCTCCACCATATTCAATATTTCAGGCTACACAAAACAATTCAATTCAACACATATTGCTACCAAGTTCTCTATGTTATTTAGAAGCAACAATTTCTTGTATTTGGATTATTATTTTTGTAGTTTATTTCATGAGACAAGGAAGAAGAAGAAGAAGAAGCTTGCGTGCTTCTTTGTGGTGCAGATAAGTAACTGTGTTTGTGTTTGAAATTGAATCTAAACTTGGGTTATTTTATTACTTGAACTATGTTCAAATTCCATGCCCTCGTCATGTAATATATTGTCGCCTAGTTTTACTAGCATACAATCCATTTCAGATACATTTCCTTAAAATGTACCCCATGAAAGATCCCTATCGCAATTCCTATCATTAGCCTGGTCAATATTGTCCTACCGGAAAATAATTAGTAGATATTTTTACAAAGTGTATGAAGGTTGAATTGTTTTTTAAGTTAAACAACATGCTTGGCATGGTAAATTGTGGAAACTTGGTTTAGGGGAAGTAATGTTGAAAATTAAATCAAGTTTTGAATTAGAGTGGCTGATGACTTATTAAGTTTTGATAAGGGAAGTAATGTTTGAAATTAAATCAAGTTTTGAATTAGAGTGGTTGATGACTTATTAAGTTCTGATTTTTTGTAGATGAGTAATTTAGAAGTCCCAAGTCACACTACAAGAAAATAGTGAGTTAGTGAAGGAAAATACTGACAGAAATGACAAATATTCCATCGGTATTAAACATTACCGACGAAATATACCAACAGACAAAAATGTCGTAGATTTGGCCGTAGCTAACCTTATCGACAGAAACTTTGTTCCGTCAGTAAGTTGAACTGAAAAGTTGCTGACCGTCACACTTTTTCCTTCCGTAAGTTACCGGTGGCCTATAATTTTTTGACACTAACTTTACTGACGGTAAGTTTTTAAACCGTATGTAAATTTAGCATCGGATTATTTTCAATACCGTCGATAACATTATTGCGGTCGGTAAATAAGCTTTCATAATTACCGACAGAATTTATTTTCAGTCAGTATAGTATACACAGTTACCGATGGAAATTATAGGTTTCCGTCGGTAAAATATTTGATTAAAATTTTTTAAAATATATATTTTCATTATATTTAAATTATAACCATCTGTAAATTTTATTAATTAAATATTTATAATATATATTTAATTTGATAGAAATAATTAAATAGAAATTTTGATTAATGATTAAAAATTAAATTATCTTAATTGATAATAAAAACGTTACATTGTTAATAATAATATCTGTAATACAAACTAAATGACCAAACACTACACTAATGATCAGGAGCTGGTGGATCGTCTGGTTGGTGCGGTGACCTGCTGCCCTTGCCCTTCAATTCATCCATCTCCCGACAGAGTTGAACGTATAGGTCCAATGACTATTGTTGCGCTACTATTATCTGTTGTTGCACAACCATCGACTCTTGCAACTGACGCATCTGTTCCAATGTCTGTTGCAACTGAGTGGACAACGTCTGCACTGTGCTCTCAAGTGCCTCCACTTTATTGTTGTTGGACCGCCTAGCAGATGCTCCTGTACTAGACGTGGAGGATTGAGAATAACAAGTATTCGCAAATAATCTTAGTCCGAATATCCTCCCACGACGATCCATACCACTAACTGCTTCCAAGTAAGTGTCAACCTCATCAACATTTTCGGATTGCTAAGACCGCCGCTCAATAGTTTGTTGTATTTGGTCCTATCAGAAAGTAATGTTTATGTATTAGTAAGTGATAATTATGAAGCATATTATTAATATTAAATCATAAATTTCACTTACATTTACTTCTCAACAACGGTTGTTGATGAATGTCACCTCGTCATGCTTCTTAGTATGAGTGTGCAGAAATAGTTGACGGGGTATAGGTGTCACGCCCAAAGCCTTTTCCTGCATAGGAATAAAATGTTAATTATAACTAAAATATATTTTATGAAGCAAATTCAATTAAAATACAACAAAGAAAAGAGATGAGAAAATAACTGTTAATTATAGATACTTACAAGTCTTTGTGCATGCTCTTGGTGGGTAATAGATCGTCCCATATGTACGGGAAGACTCTCTCCCTTGGATCCTCCACCTCTATTGGCCAAATTACGCTGTAAAATCGACATCGCCGCAGGTGATGTCCAATATATCAGCCAACGACTCCAAAAATCTTCAGAAATAAAAGGCAGTCGTACAGTCGCCCTGCGTATCGCACCAACGAAATCGTGATATCGTGTACGCGCTCTTAACTCCCTTACTCAATATACGATCTCGTCCAATTGAGGATCCCACAAAAATTCTTTCTGTAACAAAATGAAACATATTTGATAAATATTGTTGATGTAATAATAGTTATCAAATTAATGTAAAAAATTAATATTAAAAAAGGAAA
>JAOSBN010000004.1:39587158-39597476 GCA_027563595.1 Erythroxylum suave | reverse complement strand
CTTTGGAGAACAAACTCACCAACTGGGTTAGCTGTTTTGGGATGAATGAAATGGCTAAACAACCAATAGATTGCTACGTTAATGGACATGGAAACGAGGTTAATTTTCTCATCCTATGCACTAATCTAATCGATACGAAACGATCTTTTTTCTTTTGATTTGCTATTCGATCACACACAGCTTGAGAAAAAGTACTCTGGAGAAACTGCCCAGCTTAATCCTCCGCATAGATTCGTGCCATGGGTGGTGGTGAACAATCATCCACTCCAAGAGGTTAGACTATGATCATTAACCTTTACTGTGTTGATCTTTCCTTCAAAATCCAACCCCATTTTCATGGATGCAGGACTATGAGAATTTTGCAAGCTATATCTGCCAAGCTTACAAAGGAACTCAAGTACCTGAGGCCTGCAGATCGCTTCCTGTGGAAAACGAATCACTGGAGAAAGATGATCAGATTTATATTCATCAAGTTTGCTATGCAGAAAAACCAACAACTTCAACATAATTGGTACTCGCAATGTCGTAGCCATTAACCGAATTTGTGGACAATAGACTCAGACGAATCAACGGTGTCGATATCAAGGTTTCTGGCAAGTGCAAGACACCATTGTTACTAAGTTATAGTGGTCCTGCTGGTTTGTGGGAATCTGCTTGGTTTGATATGTCCTGAACAGTTTGTTCTAGGATGGTCTACACTGAAATTGTACCGAACCTACTCTGTTCTTCTTTGCAGTAGTTCATTTGAGGGAAGCTTGTGTTTCTTGTGTGGCTAGAACTAGATCAATTAAAACTATGCAGCTACTTCTGATTCTTCGTATTTGAAGGTGGATTCAATTCTGATATCGAAAAAGGAATTTCGTTCCAAAACTCGGGCTATATAGCAATCCATGTGAAAGTTAAAATGAAAAAGGTATTCAGTGAACATTTAAAGGCTTCAGGACATGACCTGCACTAATATTTCAGCAGGTAACTCTATTGGAGAAGCAAGACCTAACAAAACTGTATAACATTACAGTGAGTTCAACTCAGGCTTTACACAAACTAGTATACTACAAGAAGAGCAACTATAAAACGTAGAAATCTACATTAAAGATACCACCATCGTCTCATGTCTGAGAAAACAGAAACATACAAGCTCTAATTCAGTTGATAATCCTGTTCGCTAAGAGATATTTTACCGCCTCCAAGTTGAAAAATTGTATATAATTATGTTCCCTCCATAGGAAGTAGATAGTAGTGAAAAATGCAGATCTGTAGAGTATTGCATTAGGCATACCTTTTGCAGAGTTCCGGACGATGCAAGTGAATGTATGATCCGAAGAATAAGTTCCAGAAAGCAATAACTAACTTCTTGTCTTAAAAAGACTGTAACTTTGTAAATCAGCCCGGCCCTAGGTCGAGCTGGAGCCGACCATTTCTTTGAAACAACCTTAAAAGCCCATCTCTTTTTTATCATTTTATCTGTTCTTCTTTCAATTGGTGAGCTTGCTAACAAAAGAAACAAGTTAACCCTAATTCCGTCAAGGAATGTCGTCGTTTTTGCAGGATCCGGACAAAAACCTGCTAGGCGCGCGGTAGTCGAACCCCAAATCGCTACAAGAGCCTCCAGTTTCGCCCACTGTATGTCACGAAACAAAATTTTAAGCTTTCGTGTTATGTTTGTTATTTTTCATAGATTTTGAAATGCTTTTACGAAGTCTTTTTACTGGGTACCGATGATTCTATGCAAATGATGATTTTAATGCAGAAACTTAGGATGGATAGGTTTGAATTAAATGGTAATGATTATGGTCATGGTTTTGGTGTTGGGAGAAACTCTTTTCTTGGAGAGGAGTGTGATTTAGATGGTGTAGATACTGAATGGTTGGAAAATGATTCTTGTGTGGAGTGCTACAAAGCTGGTGAATTGTTTGTTTGTGGCGGGGTTGGTTGCTTGATGGCTTATCATAAAGAATGTTTGAACTTTGAGCCGAATTTCGATCAGATGGGGAAGTTTTACTGCCCCTTTTGTTGGTTCAAGCAGCAATTGGAAACTGCCATCCGATTGAAGAAAAGGGCATTTCTGAAAAAAAGAGCTCTTTTGGATTTTATAGATTTGAAAGTGATTGGTAAAGTTCGCGAGAAGCGTAATGATTTGGCAGATGATGGAGTAGATGAGGAGTTTGTGCTGGGGAAGGAAGTACATACGCAGCAAAAGGAAAGTGCTAAGGTGGCCAATTGTGATGAGGTTGAGATTGTGGCTGACGATCACGTGGACCCTTTAGCTCCTAGAGTTAAGGGTGGAGGCATCGTGCTTCATGTTCAAGAAGAGAAGACAGAAGGTGCTACTTCAGCCATGAGCAAAGAAAATGGAAATGGTGGAAATGTATGTGATCTTAACGAGGTTGAAATTTTAGAACATGGTGAAGGGATGGAGTGTGAGAAGAGTGAAGAACTCAATGATGATCGAGATGGAAATATGGAAGATGGGCATCAAGTGGAAAGGTCTAATGCTCAAGGTGTTGAAGAATATTGTAAAGTCACTGATGCAACTCATAGATCATCAAAAGACAATTCTGATGCTGTAGAAGGACCTCCTAGGGTGGAAGAAGAACAAACAAATCAGGATGTGCCAAAAGCTATGATGCTATTTACTGGAGCAGATTGTGCACCTAGTGATGAAGTTCCTGCACAAAAAGTGAATGAACGGCCTGATTCAGATACCAAGGCAATTATACTACGACAGAAACGTTTCAAACAAGTATGTAGAAAAAAGACACCACGACATTGTGATCCCAGCTCGTGGAAAGAAGTATTCCCTGAATCAGTCACCACCATTTTGAAAGAAAACAATGATAACCAATATCATAAAGTTACACTGTTAAAGGAATCGAGAGAGTGCCAAAAATCTGCTGAGGGATTGTGAGTATTCCTGTCTCTTTTGATTTTGTTTTTGAAATGACATCGTGTTAGTGAGTAAAAGCTAATGCTTTTACTCCTCTTTTTGCAGCACAAATCTGCAATTTGCTCATGAAAAGCGTAAAAGAATATTTTGGACACCCAAAGAGGAAGATATGCTAAGGGTATTGATCACTTATTTGTCTCCCAAATTGTCTCCCAAACATGTTTGATCTTTGAAATTAATGAGTAAGCTGATAAGGTTCTTTCATTTTTTTCACTTATTCAAGTACTGAATTTTGGAAAAGTTGAACAACATTAGCTGTAGCTGTGGGAACCATGGAGTGAGAATGGCACACGGGTTTTTAACAAAGGAAGGATTTGATTTTATAACTGACACATTCACTTTTATCCCAAACTGACAGTAACTGTTTTGTTGACGGTTAGTACATAACAGAACATCTTCGACCTTTGTTATTTCCCAAAGCATGGTACTTTTTGATAGTCAAGACATACAACATACCTTCTTATCTTTAATAAAGAAGTCTCCTAGCGTATAACTTGAAAGAGATTGTGAAGCTTGCTAAAGAAAGAGGCATGTTGATGACCTCTGTAATTTTGTTACAGTTCATTTCAGCAGCCAAGTTGCTATATTAGATTCTGAAAAGTTTGCTTGCATTTTCCTTTTCCTTTTCCTTTTCATATGTAGCTTTGAGCAACTTTGCTTCAACTGAAGGTCAGTATTTTTATGCAATTTGTAGAACCATGATCATTGATAACTAATATTAACTTTAGGATGGGCAAGTTCCAGGATCAGCATTATCTATCAACTTCTTTTCCCCTCTTGCAGGAAGGAATGCGCATGTACTCAACTGAAGTGAACAAAAATATTCCATGGAGGAAGATTTTGGAATTTGGTCGTCATGTTTTTCATTCAACTCGAACACCAGGTGATCTCAGGGATAAGTGGCGAAAATTTGTAGCCAAATAATTTAGAATCTCTTCACAAACAAGAATCGAAGGAAAAGAAATGTGAACTATTGGGTTTCTTGTCTCTTATCTTCACTGTTTTGGCTGCAAGCTTTTCATTTCAGGTGGCCATTTGCAGCATTTTGTTGGTGTCTGTTGGTGTCTGTTGTCGTTATCCAACACGTTTCAGTCATGCCGGTATTCTGTTAGGAGAAAAAAGCAGCATTACCCTTTCATGTGATGAAGCGGTCGAGAAGTATGTATCAATCAACGGCATGGATATGGGATTTTTGCATTGATAACTATAGAAGGCATCTAACAGTCTATTGCAGGAATCCTTTCCTTCCAACATGACTTTTGAGTAATAGTACAATAGTTGTAATCTTAGCATCAAGAAGTAGACACACTGGTGGAACTCTGTATATATCATAACCAGATACTGCTGGTAGCATTTCAGTTGGTTAAACTAGCACATGTTCAGTGAAGGCACTCATGTGATCTGTTCCCTACATTATAAAGGTCATAATTGCATAAATTCAACTAGGTTCAAGCCAACTCATTTACATAAAAGTATTATATCTCAATTCAAAACTTTTAACATCATAGATTATAAATCTTATTTTTGTATATAATTCAGTTCTTATATTTCTTATCGATATGGAATAACTCCACTTATAAATTTTCAACAGAATTCAAACTCCACAACGAATCAAAACTGAACACAAGGCAAAAGAACCAGTGAGGCGAATGTTTATGGAATGACAATATCAAGAAGTAAGATATGTGGCAGAAACATACGCTTAGTAAGATATGTGGCAGAAACATACGCTTTTTATAAGCTATCATTTCTCAACAACAAAATAGTAGCAAGGTCTAAATTACACAAGAATTCCAGGAGAAAGTTCAATCATCTACCGCAGATTTATCAACTTCCAAATGCTCTGACACGTATCGAAAGCATTCATCTCTGATGGGTCGAATTCAAACACCTCAACCCTCTTTTTATCCCTATCTACCACATCTGTGATTTAATGTAAGTAAAACTAAAATGGGTTCGTATCTGAACATGCTACGGCAATGACTGAATTGTGTTCTGAAAACAGGTAAAAGAGGATACAGCCTGACACTTTCGAGTGATCATCCAAGTTAGGAATCACATTAGCAACAGATGCATACATTGACAGCTTCCTCCTGCAAGGTCAAAGAAAAACATTTCATTTTCCTGGTAAGTGGCAACTAGGGATGGCAAGCGATCTATCCAGGCCTGAACAACCCGAAGCAATTCAGCTGAAACATCAAATCGACATGGTTTTGACAGAAAAATATGAAAATGTAACTTGAATATAATAAGGAGAGACTTATCTACTCACTGAAATCTCAGCTCCTCTTTTTCAAGTTTCTTTATATGTTGCCTCTGTTCTTCCAAATTATTGACCTCATTGTTGAAGAATGTGTTCATGTAAAGCAAGAAATTGGTCATCCAATCAATACCCACTTCAAAAACCAAAACCCCAACAACAATAAACATACACATATCTTAGCTCCTGCATTAAAACTCTTTCCTTCTCAAGCTCTCTCTCCAATTCCTTCTGAAGAAGCTCAAGTTCATCATCTGCAGAAATCTCAAATTTTGCCTTCTCTGTTTTCTGCTTGCATTCATGTAACTTTTTCTCATAACCTGCCCACCACATTAACTATTCAGCCCAAAAGATTTAAACTTTACGAGATCTATAGCAAGATCGAAATACATCGCGAAGAAACAAAACTTGCCCATAACATGTCAGGTTTCGAAATGAAAAGAAACAGACCTCGGAGAAGAGTTAGGACATCATCGGACTCGGTGTTACAAGAGGATCCAAGTACCTCGCACTGTTCCAAGCAATGGGTCAAGTTGTTAATGTCCCTTTTCTCCTTCAATACACCGACCAGATCGTCGCTGTACGAGATGAGCTTCTCCACGTCGATTTTTCGGCACAAATCTCCCATTTTCTTAAACAACCGGAAGTGGTCGTCTAGGGGTTTGCCTGATTATGGAGGGAAAGTACCTGAATTGAAATTGATAACCCCAAACGACGCCGTAAGGGCTAAATGCAGAAAATTTTATTCAAAATACCTAATTTTTCCTTTTTATTAGAGATGTTAAATTAGTCTTAAATGGTCAACTCTGAGTTGGATTTTAGGTAGGGATGTTAACGGGTCGGGTCAAGAGCGGCCCATCCCTAGACCATAGTGGTCTGTAGCTCGGCAGGTTAGGATGGGTCGGCCCGAGGCTCTAACATGTCATTTAAAAGAAAAAAAATCCAAAAATGATGTTTTTTGCCAAAACAACATTTTTGCTAAAACAACGTCATTTTTGAAGTAACGGCCCGGTTTGGGCCAAATGCGAGCTGAGACGGTTTTGACATCCCTAATTTTAGGTTAAAGTCCAAATTTCCTTTATAAGATATCGTTTCAAGTGAAAATAAAGTGTTTATATATTTTTTTTATTAAACTCAAATAAAAAAAGCCTATATTTGATTTCATAAACGAGTTATATTCACTCAACAACAACAACAATAACAATAATATCTGATATAAATTTCATTGACACGTAGAGTTTGGAGAAATTCAGTAATATACATTCTTATCCCTAATTAACAAATGCAGGAATTCAACATACTTGAAAATCTTAATAAGTCACTGGTGATAATAGGTCAAACTAAGCACGGGATGGATTAATTTCTTATAATTAATTAAAGTTAAAAATTATTATATTTGAATGTAAATTCAAATTTAAACCTAATTATTTACTTTTTACAAAAATTTTACAAAATTTTAAATTAAAAAATTGTAACAATTGTTATTCTTAATTATTCATAAAATGTGTATTCTATAATTATTAACTAATCTTAATAATATAATTCATTTTAACTCCATATTCTTTTTTCTATGTGCTTATAAAATGATCCTACACATTTATTATAATGTAAATATGAGGATATTAATATTTTATTAATATCTCGTAATAACAACAATACCCTATAGAAATCTCGCTGAGATGCGAGATTTGGAGAGGTCTAATAATATAGTGTCTTATCCCTAACTAGTAGTGAGACTGATTCCAAATTACTGAATAAATGAAAATAAAAATAAAAATATAATAAATAAACTTATACATGTTTTGGTTAATCAGCTTATCCATGTGGAAACTCTTAACAATGGAGTTCCTTTCCACTCCAGAATTATCTGATTATCCTGGTTTTCTTCTCCAAGCTTCACTTCATACAAGTTTTGGTTCAGTTTCACCATTTCTCTTGCTTCTTCCAAGCTCTCTTTGCTCACTCTCCACGGTCCCAATCCATCTGCAACCTGAAACTGCCAATCTTCCTTGACCTCATCCCATTTCTGTGACCAAGAACGAGAAGAGATGTAAGGTGCTACAAACAGGCACTCCAACATCATTCTTGCCTCTAAACTAGCTCGAAAGTTCGATTCGATCGACTCAAGCAACGCCCTGTAATGAGCTATGGAAGTTTCCATGAACGACCCAAATCCTGAACCATCTCTCAGGTTCTTCATGACATGTCCTGTGGCTAAAGTGATTATACCTCTGCTGGTGTTATCAGAAGCAAAACCAGCTCCTGTCAATTCCTTAGCTATTCTCAGAAACTGTTTAACGAGCATTCCATTCCTTACTCTTCCCATATGTGGAAGACCCACCATGCAATTGAAGGCTAACCATTCTTTTTTACCATCTCTTTTGATTCCTTTCTTGATCTCTTCAAGCTCCATCTCTTCCACCTCCAGCTTTACACCATAGTGTCTTGCATGATCATGGAGTCGTCTTTTTGCCTCCTCGAAGCTCCACATCAATGGAGTCCACTCACACTCTAGTTCCTTCCCAATTTTTACCGTCGTCAACCTCACCGCTTTTTGTTTCCGGGACAAGGCCTCTATCATTGGCGGCCATTGTATGCCTTCACCCATATCGAAGTCGACTATGTGTATCGTCTCTACATCAACCGGCATAGCTTCAAGAATAGCTGAGTTTGCCGCGAAATGAGCAAACCTACCGTACGGGAAAATTTGGTAAAACGTTTGAAAAGCTGCCTCGAAGTTCTTGGAAGACTCTTGTTTCAGATAATCTGCTTGTTTTCCAAGATCTTGGGACAGGTTAAAAGCAAGACGCTCTAGGGTTGCACCAGCAGGACTAGCTTTTTCACTCACACGCCGTATGATAATATCGGCGAGTTCTCTCTGGCCGTCCTCCATCGCTTCACCGTAAGCTTTGAGAAGATGGAGAAGACTTATTTGGTTATCCAGTTCAAAACCTGCACATGGTAAGACTAGAGAAGATGGTGTCAACTCCACGGAAGCTTCATTTGATTTTATTGATGAGCTTGGACTCCATAAATCCTGTCCCTCACTTCCACTAGAAGACCTACCATGTACTATCTCCACAGGTTCGCTGAAGTAAGATTCGATTTCATGGTCCAGTGCATAATCCTGCGCCGGAAAAGGGATCTGTACATTATCGTTACACGATGGAGACTGAGCCAACCCGTCGGAGAACATGTCGGAGAAGAATGGGTTCGTTTCAAAATCATAGATATCATCTTGCTGAGTGAGTGTCGTCGGGATTTCACATAAATCATCACCAGAGTCGCCTAACCCCACGCCATAGAAGCCGAATTGATCAAGACCAGAGTCCATGGGATTGTAAAATGTCCAAGAGGACTCGTCCATATCTGGTTGCATCATCTTCTCGTGAAAAGGACTTGAAGAAATAAGACGTTTGCTTGCTAATAGGATTTGATATAGAGATACAAGTGTCTGTATATTTATAGTTAACAATGTAGAGACAACTTGTAGGTCAGGATACAAGAAAACACACACTTATACTATAATCGTTTTCATTTCATATTCAATCAAACTCTCTCCAAAACTTTCCAAGCATAAGATATACATCATGACAATCTTGTATCTCATCATCAAAAGGAAGCTTACCTACAATCAAACTTGAGTTTTCAATATCTACAAACGAGGTCGCCCATATTTCTAGTCCCGCTACCCATATTCAGGTTTTTTGTGTAGAGGCTTTGGTTATGGTATCTCTATCACTATTTAGTTGTTTTAGTTTTTTTGGCTAAATGCGTTCTGACTATTGCTTTTAATATTTGTTAATTCTTGCATGTCTCTTTCTTCTGCCTGTTTGTTAGATTTGATTTGTATATAATCCCCTCTACTATGTGCATCTAGTTGACCAATTGAGCATCTACTTGATTCATTGGTTGAATTTTTCTTCTTTTCTTATTATTATTCTTATTATGCTTATTACTATTAGTAGTAGTATTAGTATTATTATTGTTATTATTTTCTTAATATTTGTATTCCTATTTGTCTTATTAGCATTCTTCTTATTATTATTATTATTATTATTTTGTCTTCTAAACTTGCATCATATATTTGAAGTTTTTTTTAACTCTTCATGTCATATTTGTCTATGGGTCTATCGGAAACAGTCTCTCTATTTTGTAGGAATAAGACTGCGTACTATTAGACCTCTCCAGACCCTGCATTGGTGCAGGATTCAACTAAATGTGATAATGATGATGATGTTCTTTTTGTATAGACTTGTCAATTATACATTTACATTTCGTCTAAAACTCTTACAACATACCAAAACTCTATTACTAAGCCTTGTAGTCATCAATACGAGTTTCTTACATTTCGGCTAATACAATTTTGGAGCTTGGAAATAACCCTTTTTAATGCTAGGTATGCTCTTTTCATTTTTCTGTTCAGACATTAGAATGGTATCGGACAATTACTTCCGATCACAACTATAATTAGGTACATCATTAATTAAAATAATACAATTATAATAATCAATATTTTAAAAATTAGACCAAAGTTAAATTAGTAAGATAAGAGAAATAAGTTTAAAAGGTTAACAAATATTAAATTGTCATAAAATCATATTATATTAAATAAAATTAAAAAATTTGAAATATGATTTAAAGTTTAATTAAAAAAGATATTATTAAATAAACATGAATTGATTTAATTTAATTTATAAAAATTTATTAATTTACAAAAATTGACTAATTAATTAATAAATTGATGAGTTTTAATAACAGAAATAATTAAAATAAATCGAACCGAAAGTTAAAAACTAAACTAGAAAATTAAAGAGTTTAAAGTTTTATAATTGAACCTATCGAAACGATTAAATTTTTAGGGTTTTTATATTCATTTCGGATCCTCCTATTTATATACGAAAAGCATTGATCAACAGTTTCTTTTGTTCATACCATTTTCCATTTTTTTTTAGATTTAAGTTTAGATTTGATCAATTCGAATATTATTATGACCGACTAAAATGATAAGTTCTGCATAATTTAACCATTGCCGTCATCCAATTCAGCCAAGGGCAAAGCAGAAACATTCCAAAAACATAGGAGTTTGCCGCAACAATCTTGAAGAAATT
>JAOSBN010000004.1:39563616-39575698 GCA_027563595.1 Erythroxylum suave | reverse complement strand
CCAACAAAGGAAAAGAACTCCTCCTCTCTGCATCCCACAATCATAGCTTTAAGCTCTGTGATTGCTGTTTTGTTACTAATACTGTTGTGTCTTACGGCTTACAAAAGGATGGAACAGGCTGAGAGTCTTGAAGATTGGGAACTGGAGTGCTCACACAGGTTGAACTGTGGTGATTTGTACACAGCAACTAAAGGTTTCAATGACACTGAAATCATAGGAGTTGGTGCATCAGGTGCAGTGTATAAAGCTGTAATGCCCACGAATGGAAATGAAGTTGCCATTAAGAAGATCACTCACAATTCGATTCAAGGAATAAAAGAATCTGCAGTGAAGATGGAAAGTCTTGGAGGATTGAGGCACAAGAACTTGGTGAATCTTCAGGGATGGAGTAGAAGAAAAAATGATCTCTTTCTTGTATATGACTACATTCCAAATGGAAACCTTGAAACTCTACTACACAATCTTAGAGAAAACATTGTACTGAGTTGGGAGGAAAGATTCAAAATAATCAAAGGAATCGCTTCTGGGTTATTGTATCTGCATGAAGAATATGAACAAGTTGTGATTCACAGAGATATAAAGCCTAGCAATGTCCTGATAGTCTCTGAAACGAATGCAAGGCTTGGAGACTTTGGTCTCGTCAGGTTAAGTGATCATGTCACAGTTTCACATACTGCCAATGTTGTAGGCACAACTGGGTATATTGCACCAGAATTAGCTCGCGCAGGCAAAGCATCTACCAGCTCTGATGTGTTTGCTTATGGTATATTGCTTCTTGAAGTTGCTACAGGAAGGAGGCCTATTGATACAGGCCATTTTATACTGGTGAACTGGGTGTTAGAGTGCCAACAAATGGGCAGAATTCTTGATGCAGCCGATCCAAAATTGAATTCGAGATTCATTGTTGAGCAGATGGAGTTGGTTTTGGGGTTAGGTCTGTCCTGTTCCAGTCAGCAACCAGAGAATAGGCCTACAATCAAACAAATTACAAGGTATCTTGACGGGGAAGATAGAATTCCTACAGTTAATGATTGGCACTACATGGACACTCGACGGCCAACTGAACTGAACTCGAGATTATCGGTCGGCATTTCAGCCGATATAACCACGTCGTATCAATCATCTTACATTAATGGCATGTCTTCGAGTTCTATATATGCCGGCAGATGACCCTACACCTTTTCTCAACGTTATTCTTAACATTTGTTGGACTTACCAGCATTTCTCATCCTTCTTCAGGTTTATCAGCACTTTCCATATTAGAAATCAGTTTCATAGTTTGGCTCTAGGCTAAATTCATTTATATATGGTGATCTTATATTGATGTAGCAGTTCAGAATTCAATGTTCTCCTGTTTCTCTGTTCAGTTCTAGCTGAGAAATTCTTAACCCGATCAAGTAGCTCCTGTATGCTGTGCATTTCTGACGGGCATGTCGACTCCTGTCTCTCTATTTTTCAGATCACCAGAGATGATTGTTTTGATGATTAACTGATGCTCTTTACCAACAACTAAGAGAGGATAGGGGAGGAAACAAACAATGTGCACAATTCTAGCTATGAAACAATCCTGCCGAACACGAACGAATTTGTTCCAACATAATCAAACTCTTGAAACCACGACCTTTGCATTCATCACTTGAGTCCAATTTGCAGTCTCCTTGGGTTGTTCATCATCAGATTGAAGACATTTGCCAAGAAATTCGACATAAAATGAAATTGTCTTTAAAAAGTATCTTCTGGTTTGAACCTAGTGCATCTTTCAGATCACTCATTACTGCAACTGCAGATCCCTATAGAAGATTCATAGTACAAAAGATGGAAAAATTAAATAATAAAACACATAAACAGTTAAGGAGATAGATCAAAGAAAAAGGAGTAAGATAGAGAGGAAATGGGAAAGGGAAAATATCTTTGAGCTTCCCTGAAAACCAATTCTATAAATTGCAAAAGCTGCCCACCATGTGGAAGCATCACTTCAGGCTTTGAATTTTTGGACCCCTGAAGTATACAAGCTTCAAAGATGCTGCGCTTCAACTGGTTGCCATAATCCTCCAATACCTCATCAATTGAATCTATTTGGGAACATATCTGAGCAGCACTGCGCATCATTGCAATTGTAGACTCAACGAACTTTGAGAATTGGTCCCCAATTGCAAGAGCAATGTCTCCAAAGCAGGAAAAAATGGGAGGCTTTACAGACCGGTGAAGTTCAACGCTTTGGAGATCGCGGATGAGGCGACTCATGATACCATCAATAGCACGGCAGATATCACCAACAACCCCAACTGTGATGGCACACACCTGATACTCCTCAAAATTCTGCAATCTCATCTCTATGTACTTGTATAGTTCAGGCATATATTTATCAAATTCTGGTCCGGAGGCATTAGCCAGTGCACCAATTTCCAGCATTGCTTCCTCATGCATTGTGGAGCTGTGGCAAGCAAGCACCCTAAGGAACAGTATCATAATTGGATCAGCAGCCTGGAGCATGATGGATTTGGTCTCGTCAGAGCTGCTAAGTTTCTGGATAATAACCTGAAAGAACCCCACACAGAGAAGATTGCCAGTCTCCTTGCTTCTCCCTGTCATCTAAAGATACAATCTGAAGGTCTAAAGTCTGCCCCAACTTATTCATGATTATTGGGAGCAGCTCTGCAATGATCCGAGATGTTTCTATAATACAATACGGTGAAGATTCTCCACTGAAATTACAGAAAACCCATTAGCAGGATTATGCTACAATTCAAATATATGACTGAGTCCAAGCAGTTGTATCCTTGACATGATTATTTTCATCCCTCATTGCATTAACCAGAAAATCCAAGCCAGCATTAACCAGTGATGTTAGCTTCTCAGTACTCGGGCCATCAGGAATTGACCCAAAAGCTTACGTTGCTGCCTCTCGACAATGCTAATCTGGCTTTACAATGTTAACCTCTACAAAAGGCATTACGAGAGGGACAGCAGGATTCCCAACAGTTCTAGCAACAAGACCAAGACATGTCCCACCAGCCATAGATATATTCCAGAAGCTATCATCCTGATCCTGATCTTGTTCTTGCTTCAGTAAAGTCCCCAGCAAGATGGGAACCAAGGAGGGGAGGGCCTTTTAAATGAAGTGGGAATGAGCTGGCCAAGAATCACCACTCTCAGAACTTTCATATTCTTGAACTTCTATCTCTTCATCACAGATAGAACTCCAGAATTCAATTGCTTGGAAGGCAACTGTCTCCTCATCTCCTTTAACAGCATTTGAAGTAAGCTGAAAGAGTATCTGCATGTAGGGTTCAAGCACCTCATAGTATGTTGATACTATTTAAACAGGCACTTAAAAGCAGCCTGCCTAATCTCTGCTTCTTTTGACAAGGCTGTTTCACACACCACTTTCATAACATTATTTTATTTTATTTTAAATTAAAATATAAAAAGATTTACTTTTTTATAATTGTCTAGCCTCGAGCCAGGTGGGCCTAGGCAGCCCAAGCCTGAGCCCGATCCAATGCTCAATTTTTTTAAAAAAATTAAGTTATTTCAGGGTGAGTTGGAATAGATTAGATCAAGTTCGTACTCAACTTTTTCAACTTTAGCCCGATCTTTAAAAAGTAACAATAAAATGTTCAAACTTTTATTTTTTTAATATTAACCCGACGTTAGTGTCTACGTTATTTTTGTTCCAGAAATCCTAATCATTAATATACATCAGTCAAAATTGACATAACAAATAAAGATTAATGAAATGATATCATTGTTAAAAATAGAATCCCTAAATTAGTTTATGTAGCCTCAATCCCTCGTTATCTATTTGTCTCCCCGACGCCTTCAGTTCTCAGTTCCCAGCCCTCACCCCTCTGTTTTTTTGATTCTTTTGTCGACCCAAATTACTCTCGTATTGCAGCGTATTACACCAACAAGCTCTTCGTTTTTAGTTCGTTCTCTCAATACCCTGAACGTGAGGATGTCGGAGCTGCGAGATCTAAAAATCAAAGGGTCAGGTTGTCAATAGAATAAGCTAAAAATGAAGGGAAAATTGAAATATTAACGTTGAGTTATAATTGAAAAAAAATGAAAGTTTAAACATTTTATTGCTACTTTTTGACGTTCGGGTTTAAATTTAAATAAAATAAAATAATTGAGTATTTTATTGCAACTTTTGTAATTCCGGATTATAATTACAAAATTGAGCAAAATTTAAGATTTTTTTAATTAATCCTAAATAAAACTTACTAATAGCTTACAAATTACGTATTCTAAATAAGTTTATGTAAGTTTACAACTCAAAAGTCACGAAACAATAAAAGTTTGGCTAGAGTTTTTATAGAATAATGGGATCAGAGGATTTGGACTTAAGGATGTCAATTATACCCCGATCTTACCCAATTTTAGCACAATTTGATCGGATTATGGGTCAAAAGTTGTCAGTTGGGGTCAAGGCGAGCGGCCTGTGGTTTGACCGTCACTTCAAAAACGACTTTGTTTTGACATTTTTAAAAAATTTGTAAGATGGGCCGGGTTAGAACGGGCCACATACCGGGCTTATTGACAAGTCTATTTGAACCCTCATTCAGAAGCGTTTTTAATAACTTGAACTTATTGTTATTACATGAACTATTAAATGATTGAAAGGATTAGCAATTCTAATTCCCACTAATGTGTTTATGATTTACTTCTTTCAGTAACAGAGTTCTTACAAGTGAAGCATCTCAAAGATAATATCACTCCAAAAACAAAAAAGGGAAACACAATGTAACTCTTAACTATACATCAAATCCCTTTATTTCTAGTATTGACAATGGACTAATCCAAACCTGAGTTAGATCAAACTCGATTTGGTATGCTAACTTTGATCCGACTCGATCAAATTTAAATTCGATTCTTGTCAAATCAATTTTAGTTCATTGACTTTGAATCAAGTAGGAATCAGACTCTACTTATTTGCATCTCTACAAGGTCTCAGAATGGAAACATCTCCCTTTAGTTTTGGAACCCAGTTGGGTTTCAAGTTCGGTGAGAAATGGTTGAGAGAGCTCTTTAGACCACAGAGCCTGTGCTTTGTCCTCCATGGCAAGAATATCTCCAATCCACAGCCCTTAGGTGAAGACTCTGAAGAGTGCAATCCTCCAGCTTTTGCATGGTCAAACTCGTCCAAGAACTTGCAGGAATTATAAGGAAGGGTCTTGTTCATGTTCTTGGATGCTTCCAATATAGAAGATGAAGCTAGTGCAGTAGCATCAGGAAGAAATCGTTTGATCATAAAGTTGGGAGAATCACAATCACTGACCTCTCCGCTCTCCAAGTTCAGCCTGTCAAGATCATCCTCAGCTTTTTGAACGATGTCTATTGCTTCTGTCAAGGACAAAACTTCTACAGCATCCGAAAACACATCATCCTCTTCGACATCAGCATCACAGCCATCATCAGGTTCGGGAAAATTGACAGGATGTTCCTGGTCGTCAGGTTTGGTTTTTTCTTTCTGCAGATGCCATCTGCAAGGTGGCAGCTTTGGACGAGGAGTGTCTCCTGTATGGAACTCCTTCGTGATCAAAAATTCCTTGGGCTTTCCAGGAGATTGTTCCCAACAAAATGGAATAGCAGAATGTGAATCAGTAGTAGCAGAACGTCCTTGATCTTCAGAAGGGCAATGTCGCCTGATTGATAAGAGAGGCAAATTGAACTGCAGCTTTGTTGAGCTGTTCACTTCAACCTTCTTTTTCTGTGTTTCTTCCATAAAAATGCACTAGATTGGACATGAAGATGACTGGTTAAGTTTAGTTTCCAAGTGAGTGAAGAAAAGTTATAAAAGTGGTTGCTTGATATTATCAGAAAGCAGGTGAGACTATGGGTATCTCGTGGAAGCCATTAAAACCACTTTTGGACTTTTCGTGGTGATAACAATCACATGTGAAAGAGGCTGAAAAGTCTGAGATACTCTTTAACTCACAATGATTCACGTGCTGCACAGTTCATTCTATTAACGTGTTCACTTCACAGCACTATCAAAAAAACACATGTAATTTGCGGACTATTACGTGAACTCGAAACTTTACACAGCGTATCCGAGGAATAACGGCTAAAGCTATTGGAAGGTAACTTTTCATCAGAGGAGAAAATGAGACTGACATAACAATAAGAACTGAGTGATGTACAGTGTTGAATGTATTTAAACATTAACAGAAACAAAGCTCCGTATCACGATGTCCTCTTCGCAACTGTTGTATGGAGAAAATTGTGAAGCTGGAAAACCAGAAAGAGCAAATTTTTCTATGGAAATACTTCACCAAAAACAATAGACCTGTAAAATTCTAGAGGGCAGACTTCACTCTTAGCTACCATTGCATGTGCAAGTTTCCCAGTTGCGGTGAAATGTAGAGTGGTAGCAATAAAAGCAGTATGCAACCGCTTTTAACATTCAATGTTCCAAAACCACATCCAAATATGTACACATTATCTTCAGTATCCAGTTTCTCGTCCGTATAGGAACTTACGCTCTTAAAAGAGGTCAGGAGTAAGTGCGAGCACGGTTTCAGAACAACATTCTGTAAAGATAATCTACCCTGAGAAGTACAGGCCCCCATCGCACTATAAATTGAGAGAAGGTTCGGCAACAATTGGATTGCCCACCTAATGAAGATACCACGAATATAGATCTCTGGTTCTCACTTTGGTTGTTCATTGACCAGCTCTAGTGCTTTCTTATAGAGCTCAATGGTGTCAACATGAGTGGGATCAAGACAAAGTGCTGCCTCACAATCACGAACAGTAAAGGCCAAGTCACCCGTAGAGTCATGAAATGCTGCTCGAAGATGCAGCAGCTGCAAGTCTGGCTTAAAAGCTATGGCCCTCGTAAGCTCTTCTACAGCTTCAACTTCTTTATGGTCATCCATTAAAGCTGAAATGGGCATTATAACATTTTAGTAGTGCAAACTTTCTCCACAGACATGCAATCATACTCATGAACACAAATAAGTTGACAAGAGTAGTCCAAAGTGAAGCTAAATGATATGAAGCGACTACAAATTCATTTATTTACATTCAAAGGTAGTAAAGGTAGAATGGAACCATTTCCCAAATTTTGTGGCGAATAGATTTTCCCTGCCAAATATATAGGACAAGCATCCGTTTGAAGTGTAGAAAACTTTAACCACAATGAGAAAAGAAACGCCTTTCTATGAGTCTCTTCACTTTATTAAGTCAAACAAACACAAGGACTAACAGACATCAAAGCAAGAAGTGCAAGACTATAACTCCCATAGAAAGTTTCTTCATGTCCAAGTTATAACCATCAGTGTGTATTAAAACATACAAAAACAATAAAACAACTTTGCTATATCATTCTTACACGACCAACTTTTTACGGGGAAAAAAAAATGATAATCCAAAGATCCAACATCATTAACTTCAAGCATGCTTATGTTTATTACCACTGCGAATAATTGATCCAAAATATACCGATGGAAAAGGAACAGAATTATGAGCAAATCTCATAAATGAATATGTTTGTCATCCAGTCGCAGCGTAAATACTATGCTCATCAAGCTTTCTTTAAGATAATAAAGTAAAAACAGGATAAAGTGAAGATCAGTCAAATTAGCAAACCCTTGATGCACATGATTATATATTCTTTATTTATCTACTGGCAATTATAAACTGCAGAAACCATAACTGCAGTTATGACTTACCTGCTGCTCGATATCTGTATGGATATGTCCTCAGGGGATCGAGCTGGGTTGCCATACTAAGATCCCTCTTCGCCATATCTGTATCACAGTACTCAGATCGCTTTTCATAAGCCGATGCATTGTTTCTTGCTTTCTCTATCAACTTTGTCATCTCATCATATGCAGCTTTGCGTTGACCTTTGAGATGATAAACACGTGCCAGACCTTGATGTGCTCTAGTATGCTTGATATTCAATGCATTCATGTAGCAGTTGGCAGCCAGATCCAGTTTATCACAGTCAACGTAGACACTGCCCAAATTATTCAGTGCCTGCAGAATGATAAAATAACTTTAATATGCTCCGTATTCACATAAAATAAAAGGATCACTTTAAAATTCAACTCACTTGTCCTTTTCGCAAGCCATCTGAAGGGCACCTAAGAGCTTCCTCTAGAAGTTTGATGACATACGTAGAGGAATCAGAATCAAGACTTGAATCTGCTAATACATAAGCTTTAAGAAAGAAAGCTTCAAATGATCGCTGCGCTGAAATTGACTCCTCAGCCTTGGCTAAAGCCTCGTCTCGATGGCCAGTATCATACAAAATCCATCCCTCATAGACAAGTCTTTCATGTTCAGATGTAGCATAATTTCTAGCTAGCCGGAGACTACGCATTGCAGCCTTTTGACAATTTAACCTGGAAAAAACAGGAAGCCGTTGTAACAAAGAGATTGATTTTTGTGTAAGACCAAAGGGAAAATCATTACAGAGAACCTCTGGAGAAACAGCTATACATTTAAGCAACATTTTCATTCGTAATTAATCAAAACTGATGCATAAATTGGGTTAGAAAAGGGGATAAGGTCTTGTTTTAATGCCACTGATTCTGACCAGAATGTCTAAAGTTCAACTTGATAGAGACAAATGTTACACTATCTTAATGCCTGTACATGCAAACCGAGTCATAGCAAACCAATTACAATAAGAACGTATATGTTCTCACATATAAATAACATCAACTAATTGGTGGGGCAAATTATTCGTTTATCAATGAAGTTGCAACTTGCTGATGCTTGAACACTTAATTAAATGAGCAGACAGCATTAGGAATGGTTAAAGAAACTAAACAAAGTAGTCAATATTTGCAAGCATACCGCAGAAGGAGGAGAGATTGTCGAAACCGTAGAAGGCTTCTCCCAGGATCATTTGTCAACATATGATGTATAACAGCTAGGGAGCCAATATCATCAACGCACGACCACCTATCATAGAGTTGCATCCAGCAATCTGCCTGACTCCACTGCTGAACAAGAGGCTGAAGGAGTTCTACCAAATGGTCACCATGCATTTTACCATGAAATAGCATGTAATGAGGGTCCAATGTTAAGAGTGCCCGAATATCCCTAAGAGCTTCATCATAATCCATTAAGGCGATCGATATCCAAGCCCGTAGTTCAAGGCAATCAGGAGATACTTTAAAACGAATTATTTTGTTGAGCTCTGAAATTGCTGACCCAAATTGGTTGTCATCTACCATCAACACAGCCCTATACTTGTATGGAAAAGAAAGCGTTGGATCTAATTCAGTTGCAGAGCTCAAATCCACCATCTTCTCCTTCCCAACACAGTACAGGGACCTTTCCTGGTACATCCAACCAGCTGGCTTATAATTCGACATCAGCGAGTTCATCATCTTGTAAGCCGAGTATTTATGGCCGCGCTTATATTTAGACCTGGCAACACCTACTGATGAATAAATATGACCTGCTTCAACAGCAGCTTCAAACCAACGATGGGAATCTTTAAATTCCTTCCTTTCAAGCATCACTACGCCCAACTGATGATAAGCAAGCTGTTTTTGCCAACTTTCGGTCGCCAAATCTGCCATTCTTTCCAAAAGCATGACTGTTGTGTTGGATGTCATGTCTTCCTCCATTGCAACCTGACTCAAAAAATAATACAACAAAAAAGAAGCATGCCCAACCTGGGCCAATCTCTCCCTACCTTCTGAACTACAAAACAACTTCATTGCGTAAGACGTGTGCATCGAACTCGGAAGCTCTCTCAAGAACACTTGTAAGCATGCTGCTACCAAAAGATATGCAGTCTCCTCCAATCCATACTCAATCAACAGGACTGCAACTTCGATATCATTAACCAGAGATGCTAAATGAGCATCACAAGCTGATTTCAGAACATCACAACAAAACCTGTTTGCCAATGAAAGAAGCTCTAAAACAACTGACACGTCAAAAGAATCTACACTTTTTGTCCTGCTAAATATTTCTGCTGCTCTCATCCCTTCTGCTGATATAGCATTCTGCGTGAAATTTATCTTTTCTCTCCGCGACTCTATGAAGCCACCAAACAACATTGTTTTAAAAGGTCTTGAAAGTGAGGCTATCTTAGACCGTATGCACCTGATCTCAGCATCACCAATGCAAAATGACATATCACCATCTTCATCAGAAGTTGAACATTCCTCGACTTCATTCGAAAATTCATCATCAATGTCTCCTCTAGGAGACCGTGAACAGATACAAGGATCATAAACTGATTCAGGATCATACCCATGAACCAAACAAGCCTTTGGACATTGTATATTCCTACCATGACATTCCATGGCTGACTTTCCAATGAGTTCATCTTCTCTCCTCTCAAACCGTAGCCACGAGGCCAACACGATTTTCTCATGGACCTCAACAGCGTGTTGCCTCGCTGACCGGAGACTCCTCCTAAACAACTTCGGATCCAAAGAGCCCCGAAATATCGCACATTGCTCTATGTATCTCTTGGATTTCTCGGATTGTGGGCAATTCTCAGTTCTACGATACACATCAGCCAAAGTTTCGACAAAATCTACAGGCCTGAGGCAGGGCTCAATCTGTGGCTCGAGGAGATCGGTCACAGGGAGGCCACAAGGTAGTAAATTCTCGACTCCACCAACACTAGACGCGGTGTGATTCGGTGACGCTTGCCCATTTCGGTTCGGTTTGTTACGAACTGGATTGACACTGAAATCTTGGAGGTGTTGCAAACACTTCTCTCCGACACTGCCGCACGCGGCGGTCGGTGCGTTGGGATTTAGGGCATAGACCTGAGTGCCTTTATACCCTTCTGCGAAATTCATGCTACGCATTGTCGCGAATATGCTATACTGCATGATCCAAACACCTGAAGGGGGCAAAAAAAACAAAAAAAACCAAGAACAGAACTAACAAGCTTCCAACTTTATACTTAATTACACAACAAAATGAAATTCTGAAACAAACCCAGTTGAAATTACCGCTTCGTAGCCTGGAAAACCCACCGAGTCGTGGACGAACGATGATGTGGATTACAGACCAAATTTCCAAGGAATATTCTGATTTCCCCGAGAAATGGAATCAAAATACAAGGAATGGGATTTGAATGGACCGAGTCGGAGAAGTGATCACGTTTTGACGGCCAACTAGATTGATGAGTTGAGATGGAGCTGGCCGTTGAAACGGCCACTCTCTTCTAAATCTCTCCCTAAATTAGCAAATTTTCTTACCTCTAAAACAAAACCAAATTGTCTGTTCTTTTTCTTCTGTCTTATACGAAAAACCTTTAAAAAAACACGAGTTACTATTAACTTGGAGAACAGAACAGAACAGAACCGAAAGACTTAACCTCTCGTGTCTTTTTGTCTCTGGTAAAAAACAGAAACAGAGTAGTTTGATAACTTCCGGTAAAACAGGAGAGCCGCTAAATCTATCCTTCCCTCAAATCTATCATTTGTTTATGGCTCCGAGTCTCTCGCACTCATCACCTCAAGATGGGCCTAACTCACCAGTTCCACTCCCGCCTCAAAGCGCGTGAATTTCATTTATGGTTAAGCTTCCAAATTCTCGTTTAATATAATATAGGCTAAATTTTTATTTGTTATAAAAAAAATTTTTCATTCGGGAAAAAAAAATAGGCAATATTGAATATAAGACACCTCATGAGATTGACGGGGTGGAAAGATGTGGCAACCATCCCGCCATTCTAAATGGCGGGGTGGCCATTTGGCTGCCACCTCACCAATACCAATGGCGGGGTGGTCCTAGATGGCCACCTATCCATCCAGAAATCCTTCACCCCGTCATTTTGAATGGCGGGGTCACTGTACGAGATTGCGATCTCGCGTTTGCTTTCCAACATCGCGAGACCAGCCATCACCCTCGTGCACAAGCACGAGGGTGACCTCTTTTTTTTTAATTAATCTGATTGTCACCCTCGTGCACAAGTACGAGGGTGATCTCTTCTTTTTAGATTAATCTGATTGTCACCCTCACGCTGAAGCACGAGGGTGACCACTTAAATTATAATTATATTTTAGTTTAATTAATTATATTGTAATTAATTAATTACAATATTTCAATTAAATTATAATTATATTTTAGTTGATTACTAAAT
>JAOSBN010000004.1:39511687-39537721 GCA_027563595.1 Erythroxylum suave | reverse complement strand
GTATGATACAAGTTCGACATCCAGTGCTTCTTAGCCTTATTATTATCAACCTATAATGGATGCAATAGCCTCTTATAGTCTGGGATACAAAGGTCCTTTGATTGATGACTTAAGAGATAAACTTTTAAGTTGTTTTGTTTCTAAAATTAGAAGTTATTTAGCCGAAAAAAAGAGTGAATTGGGATACTTATGGATGTTCAATCATGTGTGATGGTTGGATAAATAAGAGACAAGAGCCTATTATAAATTTTTTTATTTATTTCAAAAATACCTCTATCTTTTTGAAATCATTTAATGTATCTGACCTTATTAGAAATATGAGCCTTTGTTTGTGATATTTGATAAAATTGTGAATAAAGTAGGGCTAGAAAATATTGTTTAGTTTATTACTGACAATGATTCCGCTTATAAAGCGGCAGGAAAAAGGTTGCAGAGTATGTATAATTTTTTTGTTTGGACTCTTTGTGTTACACATTGTATTAACCTAAAGATGAAAAATACAGGAGATCCTAAGTATTTTCTTATTATTGATGAGACTATGCAGAAAGCTAAAAAGGTGACAAAGTTCATTTATAATCATGCATTGGTATAGAATTTGATGAGAAAAGAATTTATCAATGGTAGGAATTTGTGTCTTCTTGCTGTGACAAGATTTGTAACAAATTTCTTATCACTTCAGTCTTTTGTGTCTATAAAGAAAGAGTTAAGACAAATGTTTACAAGTGACAAGTGGATTGCATCTCAACATGCTATGTCTAATGCTGGAGTGGAGATTTGTAATATTATACTGGAAGATAGAGAATTTTGGTCTCAATGTCAATTTGTTATCCGAGTTTGTGAGCCTTTTGTGAGAGTGTTTCGCTTGGCTGATAATGAAGAAAAGCCAACAATGGGTTATATTTTTGATGCCATGTAGAGAGCAATGGAAGCAATCAAGGCTAATCTGAAACATAAGCCTTCTTTATGTATACCATATCTTTCAATAATTAATAAGAGAAGGGAAAGACAACGTTCTTCTTTATTGTTTGCAGCTGGGATATTTTTGAATCCTAATGTTTATTTTAAACTGGATCTTACTAAGCAAGCTAAAGTTAATAGAGGAATGCTTTTAACTATTACAACAATTGTTAGCATTGACGCGATACAAGATCTCTTAAGCTCATAAATGGAGCTTTATGAGTTGTCTTATTGAGATTTTGGAATGTTGATTGTTATTCGACAAAGAAGAAAACTTTCTCCAGGTATTAGTTATTTCCTTTTTCTTATTTGTTGAAAATTAATTATCGTTTTTTTTTGTTTATAATGCTACTTTTGTTATCTTGTAATTTACAATTTTTTAGTGGAATCAATTCAGAAATGGTGTTCCAGAATTGAAAAGGTTTGCAATTCGAAAATTAAATCAATATGTGAGTGCAACAGTTTACGAAACTGGAGCATATTTGAATTTATCCACTCCAAAAAAAGGAATAGGTTGGAGCATAAGAGGTTGAATGACTTGTTTTTTTTTCGTTACAATTTAAAGCTTCAAGAAAGGTATGTTATTATCATTATTAATTTCGATATAATTTCTTATAATTTTCTAATAATTAAATTTTATTGTTTACTAGAAGTTTTAATAGTACAAGTAGTTCAATTGATCCAATTTCCATTAATAATATTGATCTTTTGGTGGATTGGCTTTCTAAAGAGCCAAATTTGGTAAATGTCAATAACTTGGAAGATAATCTTGGATGGGAAATCATAGACATGTTATTTGATACATTAAATTTGAATGGTAATGATGAAGAAGCTCCTCTCAATGATGAGGATTTTATATCAAATGATAACTGAGGTCAGTACAGTTCTAGCAGGTATTCTCTCGTTGACGATTGAATTTCATTCCAGATTTTTTCATCTTCTTTTAATTTTACTTATATTTGATGTTTATGTTATATTCTATATATGTAATATAATTATAAATGTTTTTGTTTTAGGTTTAGCTTCTACTTGATTATTTCCTCATCATGAATTCTTTTTGTAAATTGTAATAGTTAAGGATATTTATTATTCTTTTTATTGGATGTTTTGATGTAATTATTATTTATTAAAATGGTGAAATTGTATTATTGTAATATTTTAAATACTTTGTATTATTTTTAATTTTATATTTGTATTATGATGATCGTCTTTTTTCATGTTAGTTGTGGTTATTATTTATATGTGAAATGTTTAAAAATTATTGTTATTTCTTATTAATTGTGATTATTATTTATCATTATGATTTTTGAAAACATGGTTAATGTAAACTTGTAAGTAACAGTACAACTGTACAATATGTCGTTATTAAAACACAAGCTAAAGACGCATCGACCTATCTTCCTACTAATGTAATTTCCATTACTGATGGACAAATCTGTTTGGAAACTGAGCTCTTTTATCGCAGAATTAGACTTGCTATTAACGTCGGCTTATCTGTCAGTCGTGTTGGGTCTGCTGCTCAATTGAAAGCTATGAAACAAGTTTGCGGTAGTTCAAAACTAGAATTGACACAATATTGCGAAGTGGTCGCCCTTGCTTAATTTGGAAATTTTTTAAAAATTTCAAAGACTATTTAATAAATTTAAAAAATTACCCAAAACGGTAGTCGGTATTGATCAGTGCCGATATAATAGTACCGCACTAGAATCCAATCTGATACCAAATTCAATACCGCATCCGCAACTTTGCTCCTAACCCTCTCATTCTTTGGAATAATATTCAAGAATAATATTGTATGAATGGGATCTTTAAAACCTAAAGCCTCTTTTATTGCGTGGCTTGCAGTTAGGATAAGATTGAAAACTAAAGAAAGGATAGCGAGATCTGCAGACAAGCTTTGCGAGTTATGCTGTAACGAGTAGGAAAGCACTTACCACCCTTCCTTCATATGCAGCTTCACCTCCTCCATTTAGGCCAACATTTTATTCAAACAGTTTAATTTAAATAAAACGACCTCATATTAAATTTAGGTTGCGTTTATATTTGCGGTGTGGTGGGAATAAGTACTTATTCACCTCAGTTTTCAAACACAGTGACATGTTTGAATTTGTAGGTGAACAATTGGAGATTAGAGAAAAATGTGGTGCCACCATAGAAATCGATAAGTAGAAAGAAAGCTATGGTAGGAAAGTGCTTCTACCGTAGAAATTATACTTTCCATTAATAACCTTTTGATATTTGGATTTGCGAGCAAACAACTAAAGATTAGAGAAAAGTACATGCGGTGCCACCGCATAAATCGATAAGTAAAAAGAGGGTTGTAGTAGAAAAGTGCTTCTGTTGTAGAAATTCTACTTTCCATTAATAACCTTCTGATAATTATTATTTTCTATTATACCCTCAACTAATAGAAAGTAAGTTCAAAGTATCGTCTTTTTCTGATTTATATGACTAATAATATATTTTTATAAAATATTTTATTTACTAAATTTATTTTATTTATATTTTCTTATTTTAATTTAATATTTTATTATTTATAATATTAAATTTATATGACTAATAATATATTTTTTAATTATTTATACAACAATTAATAATTTATTAAATCAATGGGCTTTTTAGTTATTTTATCTCTTTTCAACAATCGCAACCGCACTAACCTTGAGGTGTGACGTGGGTGGTAGCTACCCTTGTCCCTTAACCATGCGGTGTGGAGTTCGATTCCCACCCATGGGCATGGAACAGTACCTGTGGCTAGTGGCCTACCCCTCATGTGGGAGCTCCGTTGTCGTGAGGGATTAGTTACTGCCGCTCCCCCAAATCAAGCCTTAGTTTGTTCTTTTTTTTTTTAATACAAAGGAAAGAACAACAGAAATTACAACATTAACTCATCCCTCTACGATATGTCACTCCCTGGCTATCTTTTTGAACAAAAGCCAATATATCGGACGACAGTTCTGTTAGAATGTGCAGGCCTGGGTTTGCTAGTAATGCCGATTTAGCCAATTTATTCATGCTTTGATTCACTTCTTGATATGCATGCTAAAGTTGAACTGTCCAATCGCTATCCAACAGCTACAGTATACCCTGCACCAAAAGAAAAGCTTCAGTCAAAACCCATTGTGAGGAGAAAAGAATATTAATAACCTCCAAAGAGTCCGTTTCAAGGACTACATTTCGAAAGTTCAAGTCCCGAGCAATGTTAAGCCCGTCATGGACCCCTCGTAATTCAGCTACCAATGGTGAGTATTTGCCTATGATATCCAAGAAGCCGTCACACCATTGTCCTGTACTATCTCGAAATAGACCCCCAGCAGCACCTAAGAATGACAATTGTTTTACTGCGCTATCTGTATTTAATTTTATCCAGCCATTCGGCAATGGATTCCAACTAACTCCATGCCCTATAGGCAGTCTCGTGGTATGGATGACTCTTCCGATCACAACTCGCTCTTTTGGGATCCAGCTAATAGAGTCTAAGACCAGATGATGCCTACCTACCAGCTAAACAAAATCTTCCTCAAAGAGGCTCTTGTTCCACCATTGCCATAAAAACTAGCAAGCCGTACCAAAAATGATGGCCCATTCCCCCAGCAACCGTTGAGAAGTATTAGTAAGATTGGATTGTAGCCACTTCTCCTCCACCTGGTAAAAGAAATCAATCGCTGTTGTTTCAGGGTTAATTTGGCACCAAAAGGTTGTCACCCGAAAACAATCCCTAACTGCATGCAAAGTGGTTTCTTCTTGGCCACAATACGGACAACTGGCATTCGTTTTTAGGTGTCTAACGACTCACTGGTGATTCGCGTAGCTTCCGTTTTGCTAGAAGCCATAAAAAGGATCAAATACATTGTGGTCCTGTCCATTTCCATGTTGGTTTAGTGGCCTTCGGTTCCAACTCTGCTATTAAGTCATAAGCAGAAGCCACGGTGAATTTTCCATAATGACTTGGACCCCAAACAAACTTGTCTTCGCCCTTGTCCATTGAAGGAGGTCGTATGTTGTCAATAATCCTACATACTGATGAGGACGATATCTTTGGATCATTTCCCACTTCTAGTTGCCACCCTCATCCACATACTCTGCAATGGATGTCTATAGTAAGTGGTTTGGAAGGGGGGATGTTGTCTCTGTAATTAATGGGCCCTAATTGGCTATCCACTGATCGAGCTAGAACTGTGCTTGTCTGCCATTGCCTATTTTCCAATGGATTCCTTGGCGGACGTAGTCCCACGTGGCTACTATCCCCTGCCAAATGGTCAATGCCCCTTGTTTGGTCAGGGTTTGTGGTATCTGATGAAAATTTGTTCGATATTTTGCTCGAAGGATTTGGACCCACAATGCTGAGGGCTTAGTGAGCAATGCCCAACCCAGCTTAGTCAGTAGCACATCATTCGTAGCCCGAATGCATTTGATCCCTAGTCTCCCTAAGTGTTTCGGTAGACAAACTGCGTTCTAGTTAACAAGATGGATTTTACGCTAGCCATCTAACGAACCCCAGATGAATGTCCTCATAATTTTTTCCAGTTCATCACAGAGTGTCCTGGGAAATCATACCATTTGCATCGTATATATGGGAAGGGATGCTATCACGGATTGTGTTAATATGATCTGCCCTGCCATGGATAACTCCCTCGCTCGCCATCTGGCTAGTTTTTTCTGTGCACGATCTAGGATGTATTGATAGGTATTCCTCTTAGTTCTTTCAGGTATCAAAGGAACGCCTAAGTATTTCTCCAAGTTATCCGTGCATTGGATCTTTAGCACTTGGTTAAGCAGTTGCGCTTGCTCTTGGGGAACATTCCTGGAGAAAAAAATATGGGTCATAGTACTATTCACCTTTTGTCCTGACACTTTGCAGAAATCCTCCAGAATTCTCGAAACCTCCGCCCCCTACGATTCTGTAGCTTTGCTAAAGAGAACTAGGTCATCCGCAAAAAAGAGATGGGAGATAGAGGGCCCTTTTATCCCCCACTTAAAAGGTGGTTCGCCAAAGAGAACTAGGTCATCCGCAAAAAAGAGATGGGAGATGGAGGGCCCTGTTATCCCCTACTTAAAAGGTTTCCACTTGTCGTGATCCACCGCATTGGAGATAAGATGGCCCAGACGTTCCATGCATAGAACAAATAAGTAAGGCGATAATGGATCGCCTTGTCTAATTCCCCTAGATGGACTAAACGGTTTCGAAAGCATGCCATTTCACGCAACTTACATTGTGACCGTGGAAACACACTTCATAATAAGACTGGTTAGATTAATAGCAATGCCGATTTCCTAAAGTGTGTCTGTGATAAACTACCATTTTAATCAATCATATGCTTTTTCCAGGTCTACTTTTAGGGAAAAATACCCATTCTTTCCTTATTTCCGATGTATTGAATGAATTATCTCCTGAGCGATGATAATGTTATCAATGATCTGTCGTCCAGGGATGAAACTGCATTGGTTTTTTGCCACTAATGTATTGAGATGAGGTTTCAGCCAATTGACTATCACTTTGGATAAGGTCTTATATATTACTGAGCATAGACTGATAGATCTAAACTGAGTAATATACTTTGGGGACGGAACTTTTGGGAATTAAGACCAAAATCGTTTTATTCAATTCCTACTCCCAGATTTCATTTCTGAAAAGTCTTTGAATAAACGTCACGATCGCTGAGCCAATTTTGTCCCATTGATTATGGAAAAATAACGTTGTAAACCCATCGACTCCCAATGCTTTATGTGGATTCATTCTGAATAGTGTGGTTTTGATTTCAGTGGCGAGGACTTGGTAACCAAGTTCATGCAATTTCATCTCTGTAAGACGGCGAAAGGTTACTGCGTAGTGTAAGCGAGGAGTTTGAATATTCGTGTCAGTGTACACATGGGCAAAATAATCCCTAGCCATTGCACACAGTTGTTGGTCATCGGTGATTACGTTACCATTAATATCGAATAACCTCGCTGTCGTCAACATCTTCCATTTGGACATTGTGACCGTGTGATAATATTTGATATTATGATCGCCCTATAATAACTAGTCACACCGTGTTTTCTAGTGTCAAAAGAGTTCTTCCTCACATAACACTTATACTAGTTCCCCACTCAGCTGGTCTTCCAGTGCCAGTGGGGATTCCGAGTCTGCATTCTTCATTGCCCTCTGTATTCCTTCCAACCGAGCTAACAGTCTTTTCTTACGATAGAAGATATTACCGAAGACCGATATATTCCAGTGTGTGAGTTGGCTTGAAAACATGTTTAGCGATTTCGTAAACGTCATCTCATTAGGGAGCCAATTCTCAGGACCTACAGTGGGAAAATTCTCACGGGCAAGCCACGTGGATTGAAATCGGAACATTGATTGAACCTGAGCTCGGGCATACCTGTTAATCCTACACACCATAAATTGCCCCGTATTCCTAGTTGCTTTCACGGCCAGAGGAACTGTATTCTCATTACAGCCAACGAATCTTGCTTTTTGGGTCACTTTTTAACCCACTTGCTTCTTGTTTTCTGTTAAACTATCAGGAAAAACGAAACTCATCTAGTTTTCGAGAGCTGATTTTACTTGATAATAAGCAATTATTTACGTGAAGAACTGATCTCGTAATGGTTTTACTTGCCCCGAATTCCTAGTTGCTTTCATGGCCAAAGGAACTGTATTCTGATCATTACAGCCAACGAATCTTGCTTTTTGGCTCACCTTTTAACCGATTTGCATCTTGTTTTCTGCTAAACTATCAGGAAAAACGAAACTCATCTAGTTTTCAAGAGCTGATTTTACTTGATAATAAGCTATTATTTACGTGAAGAACTGATCTCGTAATGGTTTAACTTGGTGATTACAAGAAGGTACTTGAAGCATAATCTGAAACATTAATGCTTGCATAGCTCCATTTCTTCGGTTCCTATATATGTGCACTGAGATCAGATGGTTGCTCAGTAAATGAGTTTCTTGAAGGGAAAATGCCCCAGAAACTTGCCAAGCAGCTTCGGGCTTTTTCTCAAAGTTCCAATGCGAATGTGAAGTTGGAGCCTGTAGCTAGCAACTTGTGTTTTGTAAATTGCAGAAAGAAGAGAGCAGCTGTTTTGATCTGCCTCTTTGAAGGTGACGAAGGGGAGTTTCGTGTGATTCTAACGAAGAGATCCATGAAATTATCTTCTTATCCTGGTAAGACATAACTGAAACCAAAACATAACTGAAACCAAACTGAGTTTTGTTCTTCATGGGTTTGTAGTGAAAGAAAATTAACATTACTTGGTTACATCAGGGGATGTTTCATTACCTGGTGGGAAGATGGAAGAAGCAGATAAAGATGACTCTGCAACTGCTTTAAGAGAAGCCATGGAAGAGATTGGACTAGACCCTGGTCTGGTTCAAGTAGTGGGGAACTTAGAGCCTTTCATGTCTCAGGTTAATTAGTTAAATGTTACTCAGAAATTTTGTTTTCTGATGAATTATGTAATAATCTTAGGATGTTAAAATCAAAGGTTTTGATGCAGCGCCAACTTACAGTGATACCTGTACTGGGTCTGCTTCAGAAGATAGAAGATTTCAAGCCCTTACTAAATACCGATGAAGTCGATGCTATCTTTGATGTCCCATTGGAGATGTTTCTCAAGGTCTGTTAGCTCTACATCTTACTAAGTTACATGGTATAATTTCAGGATGATTGAATTCGTTGGGTCAAGTTTTAGGATTGATTCGAAATCACGAAGTTAGATCTAACGTAACGAGTTGGATTGAGTTAACTGAATCCATACCTGTGCTGACTGAACTTCGATATTTGGCCCAGGAAACCCGATCCACTCAAGTCAGTGGGACCAATCCGAAAATACCAACATACCTGTCACAAACCTGAAGAACTGAATGTTCCCATTCACTGGGCTTTGGCCACAGGATTTGAATCCATACCTGTAACTGACCCCCCAATTTCTGATAAAAACCAGAAAAGTTCTCCTGAATCTTCAATCATGTAGAGGTTAAACTTGCAACTTTTTTCCTGAAACAACTTGGCAAGTTATCTAATCATCAATCATCTCTTGTTACTTTGATCGAACAGGAAGAGAACCATCGATGTGAGGAAAGGGAATGGAAGGGTAAGAAGTATGCTCTTCATCTCTTCAATTTCAAGTCAGGGCATGAAAATTTCCTGATATGGGGTTTAACAGCTAGCATTCTGATCAGAGCAGCTTCAGTTATTTACCAGAGGCCTCCATGCTTCAACCAAAACCTACCTGACTTCCAACAAGTTCAGAAATCCCTGAAACCTTAACCTCCTCCATGAAATGAGGATTGAGAAATCAACATAATCTTCTGCTAAATCCAAACTTTAAGCTTAGATGGTATTGTTAATGGTGTTCAAGTCCCTTCTATATGATGGTATTGTTAAGAATACTTTTGGATGCTTGATATTGCATCATAAATAAATATCATACTTTAGCAAAAAAAGAGAGAAACTTGTCATATATTTATTTAATAGTTATTTTCATCTAACATTTAAATAGGAATACATATATCTCATACAGACTGTCATAGTATCATAAATAGCAACTCCGGGTATTACCCATCCATCGGGAGAGTTTATAAATAAATACAAATCTTTGGTCTCGCTCTTCATACTGAGATATATTATAAGATCAATAAGTTGAATTAAGATCTCGCTATCAACATCATGACCTTAAAAAAGTAATCTTTCGTGATAAAGTCGGTTGACTAGAATAAAATTCTATCCTCTAGGAACCATACGTGTACCTTTTGATACATACGGTTCAACAAAAACAAAATTGGGAAAAAAGAATCAACGTGCGTGTAATTTCTGACCCTACTTTTCTTTTGTTTAATAGTGAGTAGTTTCTAACTTCTTTTCTAAGCCAGGACTTTTCTTTCATTTTTCAAGAAAGATAGTTTTGACCCATTTGCCTATAACTATAAAAAGTCACTTATTGATGTATTCTTTCGTTGAAATAAAATTCAATCACGATGTTATTTTCTTTTTCTTGAATAGGTTTTTCAATTATTTTTAGATTTGTGCTATACTCCGAGTAAAGATTTATATATATATATGATTTGTTACTATATCATTTTTCATCTTCCTTATAAAAATACAATTGTGACAAACAATTATAATCTGAAATTACAATTTAAAATATTATGCTTTTTTAATTAAAATTGACACTTTAACCATGATCAGAAAATTAGTGAACAAAATTCAAGTTGGCTATATTTTTAACAAAGTAAAATTGAAATTAAGAGGTTTAGTTTAAATTGATATAAAACCTAAAATTTTAAAAGCCCCGAAAAGAAAAATATATTCGAAATCCGCTCAAATTTCAGATAGGACTAAAATTTTTTTAAAAAATTTGGGTCGGATTCAATCCTACCGAGTACCGATTACCATACAATAAATAAAATGACCAATGTCTTAAAAACTAAACTGATTCAATCGGTTTAACAGTAAAAATATCGAATCGGCTAATTTTTCGGTTTAATTTTTAATTTTTTGATTTGATTTAGTTTAATAATCTCTTTGTTAAAAACCCATCACTTTATTAATAATTTTGTAAACTCATCAATTTTTATAAACCAAAATAAACTGATTAATTTTTATTTAAAACTTTTTTAATTAAATTTTAAATTTTTCGATAGATAAAGATAATTCTATTTAATTATTTTTCAAATTATTTAATTTTTTTAAATCTTTAATTAATTTTATGATAATTTAATATTTTTTATTTTTAAATTTTTAAACTTTAAATTTTTTATTTTATCAGTTTAAATTTCCATCTAAATTTTAAACCATTGGAAATGAATGCTTTAGTGATGGCAACATTATGGCGTATGGACCAAACCTTGTGACAAGTCAAAAAGGTGTATAATAACTACAGAAAGAACCATGTCATCTACACTGATGTCAACCTCTCAACTTCTGTACGGTTTTAGACCAGATGTAAAGAACGTCCGCGTGTCCCACGAGCGATGAGTTTCAAGCCGTCAATTGAGAAATATCCAAGAAAGTAGTCCGAGCCACTAGGTAAAGATATGAACACGAGTCAAGGTCAATAACTAGAAGAAAGTTCAAGGCATGTGCAGTTGGTAAGGAGCAGCAGCCATTTAAAGAGCAAAAAGCATGGCTTCACAATAGCTGTATACTCTTGAAGTTTTGTATCAGATAACAGAAACTGATGGAGCTCCCAATAGCTTACACTCAAGTTAACCGAGCAGTTCCTCCATGGCTAAACAAAGGAGACAACGCATGGCAGATGACAGCTTCAACTCTCGTTGCGTTACAGAGCATGCCAGGTCTTGTTATTCTCTATGCGAGCATCGTCAAGAAGAAATGGGCGGTGAACTCTGCTTTTATGGCTCTTTACGCGTTCGCTGCTGTTCTTCTATGTTGGGTGCTTGTAGGCTATCGCTTGGCTTTTGGTGATAAGCTTTTGCCTTTCTGGGGTAAAGGAGCTCCAGCTCTTGGCCAGAAGTACCTAATTGGACAAGCTAGAGTTCCTGCAAGTAAACATGAAAAAGAAGGTGGTGGTTTTGAGACCGCTGAACCTTTTTATGCTATGGCGACTCTTGTGTACTTTCAGTTCACTTTTGCTGCTATTACTCTCATCTTGCTTGCTGGTTCTGTTCTTGGTCGCATGAACATCAAAGCTTGGATGGCTTTTGTTCCTCTTTGGCTCATCTTCTCCTACACAGTCGGCGCTTTTAGTCTATGGGGTGGTGGGTTTCTGTACCAGTGGGGTGTAATAGATTATTCAGGCGGCTATGTTATTCACCTCTCCTCAGGAACTGCAGGGTTGACTGCTGCTTATTGGGTAAGAAACAAGAAAAGAACAAAAACCTTTGACAATTTATGATTTTCATGCGCTAGAGTCAAGCTGATTACCTTTTTGTCATGATTGAAATGATACAGGTTGGACCAAGGCTAAAGAGCGATCGAGAGAGGTTTCCACCAAACAATGTGTTGCTTATGCTTGCTGGCGGTGGACTTTTATGGATGGGATGGTCGGGGTTCAACGGTGGTGCACCGTATGCGGCCAACATTGCTGCTTCTATTGCAGTTTTAAATACTAATGTTTGTGCAGCAACAAGCCTGCTTATATGGACATCTCTGGATGTTGTGTTCTTTGGTAAACCATCAGTGATCGGTGCTGTTCAAGGAATGATGACAGGATTGGTTTGCATCACTCCTGGAGCAGGTTGGTATAAGACTTTCAGTTCTGAAATGAACTCAAATTTGACATAATTGTCAGAATTATGAGAATTTGTTTGGTAATAGTAGAATGTGGCATTGCAGGTCTGGTTCAATCTTGGGCAGCTATAATTATGGGAATACTTTCTGGCAGTGTCCCATGGGTTTCCATGATGATCCTTCACAAGAAGTGTGCTCTGCTGCAAAAGGTAGCCATCATTTCTCTTTTTAAGGAAGATATTCGGTTCTAGTCAAAGTCAGTAGACAAAATTCGAGTTGATTGGGTTCGGCATGGCCAGCCAGCCCATCGAAATGACTCCAATCGATTCAGTTAAGACAACACTGTTTTCACTTAGAATCAAAATTGGGTCAGATCCGACCTGTTGCAAACCCTATTCATGCACTTCACTTATATGATTAAAGGTATTTACTAGTCGTAATAAGTTTGTAGAATTTTAGGTTGGAAAAGTAAAGCGAGAGGTAATGGGTCTGGTGGGAATTAGACTGATGCAGATCACAATCGTGGAAAGCCAATCCTGGCGGCCATTGGTGTTCTGACTAAGAAAATTCTTCCCACTAGCAGCAGTTCCTTTAAATTGAAGTTAAAAAAAGTAGATTTCCTTATCAATGAGTGGAAAGTGATTTCAGATTGAAACCTAACCTCTGTCCCACCTCAACCAATTCTCTTTAGAATTCGCTGCTTTAGGAATGGCTTCTTTGTCATGAAACTTACAATAGCTTGTCTTAATGCATCATTCAGTGCATAAAACTTTCTGTGCTCAAACCAAATTAAACAAGGAACGGTGATCATAACTAGATATATCCCTGCAAATACAGGTGCTTCCGGGGATTTAAATTACGGTTACAGTCTGATCTGTAACGTCAATTTGTGGGAAATATAGGTTTGCTTCATACGTAGTCTAAGATGATCATAACAGCATGCCATTCGTGAAAATTCTGTAATTTCTTAGTCTAACCAGAACAGAAAGGAGATCAAACCTTTGATGGTTAACTGCAACAGTCAAAAAGTCTGTCAATGTCCAAGAAGGCTTCTTTCTGGTTTTCTGCATAAACTGGATTATCAAATACATCTAAAGAAGCAGTCTTTGTAAAGTAGAGCTACTAAGACGAACATTTTTACAGATTGATGACACATTGGGTGTGTTCCACACACATGCTGTGGCTGGGCTGCTGGGAGGTCTCCTAACAGGACTTCTCGCAGAGCCGGTGCTTTGCGAACTTATCCTACCAAAGAAAACAAGAGGTGCATTCTACGGTGGTGATGGCGGAGTACAGTTCTTGAAGCAAATCGTTGCCGCCTTGTTCGTGATTGGTTGGAACATAATGTCCACAACAGTAATTCTTATAGCTATAAGGTTCTTCATACCGTTGAGAATGCCTGAGGAACATCTAGCTATAGGAGATGATGCAGTTCATGGAGAAGAAGCTTATGCTCTTTGGGGTGATGGAGAAAAGTATGACCCGACTAAGCATGGTTGGCATTCCTCTTCTTATGCAGAAGATATAAGCCCATCTCCGTATGGCAATGGTGCAAGAGGTGTAACTATCAATTTGTAAGCTAAATTGTCTCAACTGCTTCAATATTCTATGTAACTGATCTTGTCTTCCATTTTTCAGATGAGTTTAGTGCTGATCTTTCCTTCAATGTATATGTAATCTACGAGTTAGGGAGTCTACAGAGTCCTATCACTTGTATTAAGTATATGAAAACTTCAAATCATCAATAGATCAGCGTTTGAAAAACTAAACTGAACAAGCTACAGGGCGTGCCAAATGATCTGTGCAGTGTCATTCACTGATATCTGGCATACCAGGTCTACTGCTCTATTCTCAACTATGTCAAGAAAAAAAACATGTAACCCAACTCACGTTCGAGTCAGTTTATGCCTATGAAAGTGTCATCTCCTGCAGAGTTATGATCTACAATTTTAAAACGAATGTAATCTGAACAAGAAACAACTACTACCATTGTATATGATGACAGATGAGGGAGAACTCTGTCATTGATTAATCACAATTTCGTTCAAAATAACCAAATAACTAAACAAGGTAGAGCATATTTTCATGTAAAGTCTCAAGCATAGAGACTGGAATGGAACAATGAATGAGAAAACGAAATCCTAATATCTATGTTCTGAATTTTATATGTATTTTTCACAATCAATTCCATAAACTACAACAAATAAGCAGTCGTAGACCTAATCAAAGGTTTCCCAGTCCTGGGTTACTCTTGTTGAAGATGATGTCGGAGGAGGAGGCGTCAAGCTTCCCATTCCAGAGTCAAAGGTTTCCCACTCAGTTGTCACGGTTACATTGCTTTCACTCTTGTTATGAGGTTTGGCATTTTTCACCTTTAGATTGTCCAGAACCTCATGGAATTTCTGAATACGGCGTACCTGTTCAAGGAAGTTATAAGTTGATAGCAACAGGTTTAAAGCAATAGGAATATGCAAACACTGGAACTATAGAGCATTAATTCTTTGTTATGTAACCATAATTAAAGGTTCATCTTCAACCAGTTTTACTTTTCGTGGCAAATTTGTTTCAACATTTTACAATAGCCTTTTCTAATTACAAAACTATAACGTATATCACATGCATTCCCAGAAGTTCTATTTGATTGGATCAGATCAAGTAAGATTCTAGGAGCATAAAATGGGCAAAACACACAGTTCAAATGGCAGAAAGCACTAACCTCTGCCTTTCTCTGTATCCTGGCTTCTCCCTCTGCCTCGATAGTGTCCAACTTCAGCATCTGTCTCATCAGCAACTCTGCTGAAACAACAAACTCATCCTCCGCAATCTTGGTGCCACCATTCACAGCAACTTCTAAAGCAGCCACCTATAAAAGGGAACATTAGAACTATGTATTAGATACATAAATATGCTTTTCATGAACAAAATTCCAATTCATATGCAAATTCTCACTCTTTCAGCAAGCTTATCAACTTCTGCTCGCACTACATCAATAGCTTGAAGTGACTTCAACATTTCTTCACTTTCCTTCATCCCTGCCTCCTTTTGCTCCTTGTTCCATGTTTCCGCATTCTCCTTCAGCCCTGCTTTTGATGTCTCAATGCATTCTTTCAACTGCTCAAGTTTTGGTTCTTTTGCAATGTCCTCCAAAACGAGGACCTTTGAGTTATCCTTAACACCTACCTCATTCAAGTACTCAACATCTTCTTTTTCTTGTCCTCTAAACAAAATCTTCTGCCGGTTAGGCTCCAAACCTGTTTTCTGCTCAATAACCTTCTTCATATAACCTGTAATTAAGAAACATATACATCGACTCAATAACCAAAATATCACCATCCAACAATTTCTATACCATTGCACCAATAGATTTCATCAAGTACTCGAAGCAGAAAGCATCAGAACAAACCACTAGGATAGTCTAAAACAATCACACAGACCAATCAAGAGAAATACATAATAACTTCATTAGGTACTAATACATGGCCAATTCATCTTTTGTTTCCATTCAACAACAAGAAAGCTCTTGTCCAACAATTTTCGAATAAATTTTCATACAGAAAACGCAGAAAAAACAGGAAACAATAGAAAAACCATATCCCAACTTACAAGATCAAAACTTTGTGAAGTTAATAGACAACTACGTTAAACAATTTATGAACTAAATCTGAAATTTTCCGAAACTCAACCAATTTCTGTTAGTCACTGAAGATTTCTCCGAAACAATGATCAGACCCAACAAAACAAAACAAAGAAAAGAAGAACATAGCAAAATACCAAAGGTAGATTGCGAAGGGACATGAACCTCGTGCTGGGCAGCACCATGAGAGACACTGACTTTGATCAACGGCCCAGACTGGTCGAGGTGATCGTCGGCGTCTCTTCTCTGAACCCACATCCCACCTGACCTCACCTCACAATCCCAATTGGCTTCATCGTGTTGGGTTGTGGAATCCATCATTAGATCAGATTTGCTATCAGAGGAAGAACTTCTCTTGACTCGATATTTACTTTGCTTTGAAGCAGGCGGTTCTCAGCGATCCAAAGGGCCTGTCCCCGTTTATCTACGAATTTACCAATTTTCTTTTTCTTTTCTTTCTTTAGATTTTTCATACGTAACGTAATATGTAAATATTCTTAATTTTTTAACGTTAAACATTTTGTATTTTCGTAATTTTTCATAATTTCTTTTTAAAATTTTTAAATAAAAAAATTTTTTTAGAACAGAAGAGTCCAGAGCCGCTATCCTTTAAGCAATAACATGTAAATCACTATAACCGAATATTTCGCACTAGGTAAGTCCTGTACGATAAATTTAATCAAGAAAATGTAAACAAGAGGATTCAATCACAGGACCTTTTGGCTCCATGTCTCACCCAGTCCACTAACTCAACTATCCCTTAAGTGACTCTTAGACTTTAAAAAAATGGTGATATGAACCAGAAGAGTTGGAGTAATTTTTAATTAATTAAAATCAGTTCAAACTAATTTTTATTTTGTTTTTCTTTAAAATATAATTATAAAGAAAATTCTCTATCTTTTATCTTATTTCTATTATTTAAAATACTATTGGTATTTGATAAACTATATATTTTTAAAATAAAAATGACAATAAATAAAAATCAATGTTTTAAAAATTGGATGACTTGAAGTTAAACCAGCAAGATAAAAGATTTAAAGTTTAAAAAGTTCAATTATTATTAAACAATCATAAAATCAACTAAATTTAATTAAAATTAAATAATTTGAAATATTATCTAAAGAGATTGTCTTCATCTATCAAAAATTTAAAGTTTAATTGAAATTTGATATTGTTAAATAAAATTAATTTGATTAATTAATAATTAATTAACTTTTAACAACAAAAGTTATTAAGCCCCATAGAGAGTGGTCAAGTTAGTGGAATGAAGACATGGGGCCAAAAGGCTTTGTGTTTGAATCTCCTGTGCAAAGGACCAAATTGATGTGATTTGTAGCTATTGCGTCAATCTAAAGACTTACCCAATATGTATTCAAAGAATAGCGACTGCGGATTCCTCCATTCTAAAAAAAAGGAATTATTAAAAAAAACTAAACCGAAAAGTTAAAAACCAACAAAAATGTTAAACAAATCAAAGTTTTTATTGACGATTCAATTGAGCGGGTTGAGTTTTTAAATCATTGATAAAAATCATTATTGAAGGAAGATAATGGCTTTAAAAAGGCTATGCTTATAAAACAATCAATCAGTGAAAATAAAAAGAATATATATTAACACAATTAAATTATTAATAAATTAAGAGAAAGGTGAAATCAACCAGCTAAAAGTTCATTGTCAATTAGATAAAGTCAATCCATCTTACCTACTTAAAAGTTAACATATGCTAGACGATAAATTAAATTATAAACATTTTTTATCACATATTCATATCATATCATTTAGTATACATTTTACCAATTGAAAATAAATTGCACTAATTCAGGCCCGAACTCAAACTGACCCGACCCATTGTCGTCCTTACAATTGTTACTAAAAAGTCTTCATCAAACAACCGACATAAAACAATCCGAAGCTCAAAATTTTAGCCCGAAATCTAAACTTGACTCAAACTAAATCAGACTTAAGCTTTCGAAACTAGACTCAGGCCTAGAAAATAGATTCAAACATGATCCGGCCCGGCCCGATACCAGCCCCAACTCTTGCCAAAGTTACGATAGTTCACCGTAACACTAAACAGTATTATAGACTACAGAATATGACAACATTAGATAAAATCCAATGTAATACTAAGAAGGGTAATGCAACGGAATTACAAAAAAATTTCAGATGAGAAACAAAACATCAAAATTCAAGAAATTTCTTAGCCCACATTGATTGCAGAGCCAGAGATTACCAAATGCTAACATAATACACGACAATCAGACAACATCAAACCTATCCAAGGTTTTTCTAGTCCCTCCTACTCTTTTTCCCGTGTCCGTCGTCCCTCTCGTTTCTCCTGTCCCGCTTGCGGCGCCTATCATCTTCATCAGAACTTGATGATTCGGTCTCAGATTCTGAGATGCTTGAGTCTGAATCCAATGAGCCGGAACTTCCAGATTCGACAGCTTTCTGTTGTTGCATGATAAGCCGTGGCATGTTCTTCAAATACTCTCGCAGATTTTCAGTGATACCACCAAGTCCAATGGATGTGAAGAAATTGATGGCAAACCGCGTGTTCTTGGGATTGTCCTTAGGGAATATGGACTCAAAAGAATCAAGCATGGAAGGATCGTTAAGTCTCTCGTTCAGCAAGCGAATGCCTAAATGTTCTGACAATTCCTACACAATACAATTAAAATGTCAAGAACAGTTCACAAAGAAATCATAACAATAAGATGTTGGGGCAAAATCTGAACACGATAATATAACCATTAACCAAGGTGGTCGCAGACCAAACTCATGTCTCATTCGATGACAGAAGTCTCAAATGATACATTGAGAAAATAAAAATGCTGGTCTACATAGGTAAACTCAAAACAAATAACCAGAAAGATAATCAAGGTGGTCACAGACCAAGCTTGTGTCCCAATTCAACGACAGAAAAATCAATGTTAAAACACAACGTGCAGCGTACAGATGATGCACCTAAAAAATAAAAATGCTGATCTAAAAACATAAACTTGAGACAAGTAAACGGAAAGCAGTAAGTTGACATATTCAGTTACCTGAAAGAGAATCTTAATAAATATACGAGAAGAAGAAGTGGTATCCTCTTCAGTTAGGCGTATATAAGCTAAGACATGCCAAGGAAGGGCATCTGTCCCAAGTAGATGGGCAAAAAATTTTGCCACATTCCGCAACTTATTTGTTTCAAGACGGTGAATCATAGAATACTGCTGCACAAAGCATTTCTCGAAGTTCTCCTGGTAGACTTTGTTGATCATGCAAAACCGCTGGCCCAAAAGACCGTAATACCGCAGGTAAGTTCTTTCCTGGCTGCAGCACTCCAACAGCATAATACACAACTCCATCTGCATTAGTGCAAATGAAGAAAATTCAGGTCCAAGGAGTGTCAAGGAGAGTCCAAACATCTAAAAACCTCAAAGACAAATCTTATATGCCAGCGTGTAAAGTTCAAATACAAAGAATGCTAAACCGAGGATAAAAGGGTAGGCTGATACCTCACTGGAAGTGGAAGCAGTCTATGCATTATAAATATGAAATGGAAATTCAAGGACAAGATGCAAGTATGTAGAGTAGCAATGAATGCCTGGACCAAAATAAACAGTTATCAAAGGAAACCTACTTAATTATACTAATTAGAAGAAGAAGAATTATCTTTAGCCAAACCAGTGATTAAAAAATGGCAAATTGCATTGTTATAGGGTAAAAGGAACTATGCTTAAACTCAGGATTCAATAATTACAGGAAGCACATACTATTATTTTGAAATCAAAATGGTTATCAATAAGAACAGACTATGGCATAAACTAATAAATAAAAGTTCAACTAAAAGTGGTAGAAGCGCACAGTTTTTGTCTATTACCTCTTGCCCTGGCTCTAGTTTAATTTTCAATAATTTGTGGCCAGCCTCCTCAAAGTCTACGCTGGACATTATGGTTAGATAGATTGTCCTTCTAAGGTTCACTAGATTGGTCTCTGTCTCATCTTTTATTTCCATTGCCTGTTCATCCTCTTCCTCGGATTCTTCTTCATCATCATCATCATCACTATCTTCATCACCAGAGGCAGAAGCACCTTCATCCTCAGACTCTTCTCCAAGAATACTTTTCTTCAATTCCTCATAGCGTTTCTCATTCTCAAGAAAATCTGGGTCCTTTCGGAAAATATCTGAAGAAGAAACATAAATAGCATTAAAATAGTCAAAAACAGCATACCAAACTGATGAAGGTGAGTGATAATTCTAAGAAGTACCAAGTGTGATCTCTGGATCAATTTCATCTTGGAGGGATATCTCATGTGTCAACTGGTCTTCTGGTTCTACAAGGTCCAGTTCAGGACGAACTGCAGGATATCCCTGTAGATGTATAAATTCACAAGACACCATCAAGGAATCAGACGCTTGACAAAAGTACATAAAACAACATGCAAAATAATTGATAGGCAAGAAAAGTTGCACCTGAAATTTGGCTTTTCTTATAGCAAAAAGGCCTTCAATTAAAAATTGTACACGTTTATCAATCTCTCCTTCATGAAGGATTCCTCGAAATCGCTCAAAAGCTCCTGCAATGATCACTCCGCATATGATACATGTTTAAAGGTCTCTTTAACGAAAAAGTTATGGCAACTTCTCTATGACGGAATGCACTAAAGCAAAATCCATTTTCTACATAGCCATTAAAGATTGTAATAACTTATCCATTTCACCACCAACTGAGATGCTTCAGATGATGACATACAACACATTATCATGCCATCAACGGAGTATGATGACAGGCTGATTAGCAATCATGGTATTAAGTAAGCCATGACCAACAGGGTTTCACAAGTGTTTTCAAACAAGATACATTTACAGAAACTTTCCATCCACCACAAGTCTTCAGAATAAACAGAGAAGAATGGATTCAAAGGGTGTTCATAATCACAATGAACGAGGGATCTGATAGAGCTTCCTGATATCTTTTCCTAAACACGGAAGACTTGATAAGAGATGATTGTATGATGGAATCACTGTATCTAACATCATATCAATAAAAACTTTTCTTGACGACTTACAAGTTAGGAACCATCTCCGCGTCATAATATAATCACAAATGAGAAGAAAAAACAAAAATATCTTGATCCTCAATTTGCAAAAAAAAAAAATTCCTTTTTTTGCAAGATGAACTTAACTTATAGCCTAGTTACAGAGACATAATGAAGATGTACAACATAGAATATAATTAAAGAGCAGTTTACATATATAATTCCAGAAAGAATACACAAGGGTTGCTGTGACATGCAAATACAAATGTCAAATAAAAACTCACCATCCAAGCCTTTAGGTGACACATCCTGAAGTATTGAGCCACACTCTGTGACAAACCCCACAGCCACCTCAACACTGTCATCTGTGGGATTCTCCAGCAAAACAGCAAGGAGTTCTAGAGCAATGAGCTCATGAGCTACTTGCTGGTTCACAAGATGAGCTACGAATTTGACAGCAGCTAGCAATTGATGCTGTCCATCCACCAAAGACAAGCATATACAAAAATCAGAACAAGAATCTATACAAGTAAATTATAATTCTAATGCCAAACCTACTAACAATTGATGTCCATCCGAATAAAAATACATAAACTGAACCAGCAATTAACATAAGCTACAAGTAAGTACCTTGTCATTTCGTTTATAGGCTCGCTTGAGTTGCAAAACTATCCTTCTCAGCAAGAGATCACCCACTTCAGGGAACCTGGTGTTTACAACCGCAACCAATGCCGCAAACACATCGGTGAAACCTGGAGATGCCATCTGAGATTTCATACAAGACCGGCAGAAAAGACCCCTCCCTCTGATCAGATTCTCAGAAAAGAGTTCCGGGATGATGTTCTTAATGTTCATGGCATTGACCTTGTTCACAAGCCCGTTAATACTCTTTCTAAGGGCATCCCACGTCAACCTCTGGTACTCAACACTGCTCTTATCTTCTACTTCATTCATCATTCGCGCCAATTTAAATGGTGGAATGTAGACTCCTCCACTCCTACCTAATTGCTCAGAACTCGGTTTCGCCTCTTGCACAGCATCCTTTTTCGAGTCATCAAACCCTTTTCCACCAATCCCATCTTTCTCCTTCAAGCTTTTGCCATCCTCTTTCTGTTCATTCCTCTCCTTACCTCTTGAAGGCTTCAAATCACCATCATCTCTTCGACTCCTGTGATCCCTGTCATCTCTATTCCTTTCTCTCCGTTCCCTACTTCTGTGACCATCCTCAGTTTCATGACGTCTGTGCCTATTCTCAACATGGGTTCTCTCTCTCTCTCGGCCATCCCTATTATTCCTTCTCTTATCATCATCTGAACTCAAATTAGGCTCTCTAGTCCTATCTCTTTCACCAATTCCCCGCCTCCTCTCGCCATTTCGACGCTCCTCATACTTATCTCCATCTCTCCTGCTCCTCTCCCTATCTACTAACTCTCCTTCTTCGTCAGAACTCTCCTCCCGCCGCCTCCTTTCACCTCTATCCCTAACTTCACCGCCCTTTCCACGCCTCTTCGTACTGTTTCTTCTATCCCTATCCAAATCAGACGAACCGCTATCATCTTCACGATCTCTACCACGATTCAACCTCGAATCTCGTTTATTCTCGCGACTCTTTTCTCTCTCGTCGCCGCTGGATTCACTGCTATCTCTTCTTCTACCCATATATATATATGATGTACCAGAAAAGCCTAGGATTTCCGTAAACTAGAACTTCAACAACTTCTAATCCAGCCCACCATGAAAACACAGAAGAAAAAGAAAAAATTGAAAAGATTTACCTAGAAATTTCAATACGTTCCCTTCTCGATTTTTACCCTTAGCATACGGAACCAGAAGGAGGCCGGTTCAAATGGAGTCGGCCGTTCACGACGAATGGTTTGGTTTTATCGGCTCTTCATGAGGACTGGCTTGGTTTCGTCGGTTATTCACTACTTGCTTGAGAAGTCGCCGTGTACTATGTGTAGCCAGACAAAACGACGTAGCATTCATCCTAATCTGCCCTGTATTTTTTAGAATTCAAATTGTGACGATAATTGAATAAAATGATTATAAGAAATTGAACGAATTATGGATGGTAACGGGCCGGACTATTGCCCCGGCCCAACGCTAAGTGTCAGCAGTCCAAAACCTAAGTGAATTCTTATTTAAGCCCACTCGATTTGATCCAACTCTTGATTTTAAGCTTCCATATTAAAGATTTTATTTTAATTTATTATATAAAATAATATCATCAAATAATAAAAAATATTCATTAGGGATGGCAAAAATGGCTTGATCCACATTGCTCTGATAGCTTTGTAACATGTAAAAATATGTTACATATCCTGAATCGAACATAAAAGGGCAAATAAAAGAAGAAATGCGGAAAATACTTGATTTCGCTTTTATAACTTCAAACGAGCTTTTCGAAACCTAAAAGAGAGCGAATCCACCACGATTTTCACTGGAACTGTTTACTGGAACACAGTCAACATCTTTCTACAATTTCTTCAAAACATAAGCTTTCTTAATAGGTTAGATAATCCTTATGATTATGAATAATATGAACAACTGCAGAAAACTTTAACTTTTATATATAGCATTTATATTGGGCTTTCCTATAACAGACTTGATATGAGTCCGATTTATACTGATCAGGATTTATTTTCCATCCAGACTTCGACCCATTAATTTAAATTATTTATTGAGTTACTTTATTATTTTTATCGGGATCAAATTACGTAACTTAACTGATAAGTTAACTTATCTGAAAAAACACAATTAAATATTGTCCAGATTTACGAGAAATGTACAAAATGTCCAATAGGTTGCATATTAAGTAAGAGGTCTTGTTTAGTAAATGACTGATCAAATACTTTTTGACAAATTAAGAAATATTTGGTTGTTTGATCATGTCAAATAATTGATAATTATATTTGATAATCAACTGATTGAATTGTCATATTGAGTCAAATCCATTATTTTTAAAATGCTCATATGAAGATGTTTTTGCTCCAATAGTTGAAATATCAAGGAACAAAAAACATATGTACTTAAAAGTTATTACAAATTACTTATCCTACCATCTTTTATTAATATAAAAAAATAATCTTTAAAGTAGAAGTAATAATGACAATATTATTATTATTATTATTATATCTTTTATTCTTTTATTAGTGATAAATTTAATTTTTATAAAATTAAATATTTAAAATTTAAAACGATGATAAAATTTAATAAAATCAATCAAAGTTGGGCTCAAGCTGGCCCGAATACATATGAACCCTACATACTGACCCGTACCAAAACGACGGTTTTGACAACCCAATACAATTTACTAAATATCAACTGTTCATTACATCACACCAAACAATACAACATGCAAAAGTCCAAAACCATTTATTTTACATTACATCCTCAAAATTTGCAAACCAGAACGGCTTCTCCCAAAACATGTCCTTCGATTGCCTCCAGCAGCTTTTCCTTCGTAACCTATAAGACATAACCAGAAACATAAAACATCGTGAAACGAATCATTACTCATGAACACCCAATCATGATCACATTCTCGTACCTTGTTCCCAAGCTGCAGTTCATCGTCCAAAGCATAGAGCTTGAACTCGAACCTATGTCCATGAGATGGCAACTTTGGACCCCGCCAACCAGGAACCTTCTCATCATTATTTCCTTCCTTAAGGCTTCCATACTCACCACCCATGTCCTCTCCTTTTCCAGAGAACCCTTCGGGTACACCCTTCAAGGTAGGTGGTATGTTAGTCACAACCCAAATGGTCCATGGAACGATCGGACCATCAGGGTCCGGTGCATCAATGTCCTGAACCACAAGAGCCAGGCTCTTGGTTCCTTCGGGCACGTTGTACCATTCCAGTGGGGGAGAGAGGTTCTTTTTTGCACCTTGACCCTCATCCGTGAACTTTCTTGGCAACCTTCCTTCGTGGTTTATTGCCGGGGACACCAACCTCAACTCATCCGCCATTATTACGACCTTGAAGCTTCTTTTATGCTCTTGGATTTTGCTAAAAGGGACATTGTCTAACTATATAAAGACGGCGTTTGCGAGATGTATGGGTCGCCTACACGTGGCCAAAGAAGCTTCTTGTTGTCGAGAGAAGAAGAAAGGAAAAGACTCATCTGGAGACACGTTGAACAACACGTGGTGCGTGTCAGAGGAACGAATTCTGATTGGACGTAAATGTCACAGAACCGGATTGGGTTTTTGAGTCGGGCCGCTCAAAACTCGGTCATTTAATATGGCCGAAGATTGGAGTTCTGATCGTTACGGGCCTTCGGTCAGATTCTTTATGGAGCTGGGCCCGAGCTTCTAACACCATGAACTGACCTAGCTATACTATCAATCGATTAATGAGTTATTCTTTTATAAACAAATTATAGTTATTATTCTTTTTAATATGAATTAAATAAAATGTATTAAAATTTTAAATAAATCTAAATTGGGTGAAAGAAATAATTTAGATAATTACTAAACAATAAAATTCAACGTTTTTAAAAAATTTTGAAAATCAAAACTCTGATATATATAAAAAAAATTTATAATAATTTTGTATTCATGATTAGGATTCAACTTAGAATCGTGATTTTGAATTTCATACCGCCAGAGAATGGTACGAAATAAGAATGTATATATATCAAGCGTAAATATTAGTTGGTATTGGTCTGTTTCGTCTTTCAAAATAAAATAAATATTTTATTATTAATAATAATTATACATTAAATTAAAATTAAAGAAAATTATTTTTATTAAAATTATTTAAATCTTTTATATAATATTTATTAATAAAGTATTAATAAAAATATTTTAGTTTTAAAATAAATAATTTAAAAATTATTTTTTATAAACTAATATTTATTTTATATATTTTTAATTATTAAATCAAATTTTATTTAAAATATATTTTAAAATTATATTTATTACTAATCATCAAATTAATTTTATAAATTAAATTAAATTAAGATATTTATAATTTTATTAATAATTAATTTTAATTAATTAAATTTATAATATATTTAATTGATAGTAAATTAAATAATATATGTTTTTGTTTCATATTTCGATTCTACTTAGTTGTTTCCTTACACGAACTCTTATTGTAAATTATAATAATTTAAGAGTTAAGGATATTTATTATTTTTTATTGGATTTTTTTATGTTTATTATATAATGAAAATTGAAATTATAATATTTTAAATACTTTATATTATTCTTAATTTTATATC
>JAOSBN010000004.1:39337521-39350700 GCA_027563595.1 Erythroxylum suave | reverse complement strand
TCAGTATACTGGGGCCCTACCCCCCACGGGGGCTTTACGGTCGACTCTGCTTATGGGCTCATCGCGGAACAACATCAAGACGTCAGCCCTAGGGATTGGGATATCATTTGGAAATGGCCAGGGCCACAACGCATTAGGACCTTCCTTTGGCTGGCGGATAAGGCCAAACTCCTCACCAACCAACAACGCGTGCTTCGTCATCTCTCGGAGGACAGCAGTTGTCACATCTGTGGGCAGGAGGAGTCTCTCTTGCTTGTCTTAAGGGATTGTCAACGGGTACAAGCTTTCTGGAACCAATTCCTTGCTCCAGCAATGCCTCTGTCTTTCTCTCACCATGGGGCGGCGGGGTGGCTGCCGATCAACCTTAGGACCCGAGATTGCGTTAATCATATTGGATGGCCGAGGATATTTGGCATTGCTTGTTGGTTTTTATGGAAATGGCGAAACAAAAGCCTGTTTAAGGACGGGTTCACTTGGTCGGAACAAGGAGCGAGGTATGTCTGGGACTACGTTGCTTGGATTGAGCGCGAGTATATCCTCGAGGCTAGAGTGTTTCCTCAACAGGGTCTGGCCTGGGGTCAGCCAGTCGGTTGGGTAACACCACCGACCGGGTGGGTCAAATTAAACACGGATGGGGCCGTCAACCGACATAACAATCGCATTATTGCTGGGGGACTCATCCGGGACAGCCAAGGACAGTGGTGTGACGGGTTTACACACAATATTGGCGAGGGGTCTCCTCTAACTGCAGAACTGTGGGGTGTCTATTCGGGCCTCCAGTTTGCTTGGGATTAGGGCCATAGACACCTCGAAGTCGAAGTTGACTCCCTCGAAGTAATTTAGTTTTAGCCTCCCCCCTTGTTCTCACTGAACCTAATGTTTTGCTTGCAAGTATCAGGGAGTTGACTTACCGCAGATGGGAGGTGAAGTTCCAGCATGTCTATCGTGACGGCAACCAATGTGCGGATCGTTTGGCTGCACTAGCAGCAACATTTGGGATGGGCCTGCATGTCGTTAGGGAGCTGCCATAGTCACTCACTGATTTCCTCCGTCGCGATCAGCAAAGAATTTTGTACCGTCGGCATTTGCGTTAATTTAAGTTCGCCTTTGTATTAAAAAAAAAGATTATCAACATGGAGAAGAAAGGAGGTAATATTATTCTAAACTCATCTTGTTACCTATCTACTTATTTTTAGTATTTGTTTTTCAATCACCACGTTTTGACTTTAGGGATTTATACACAATAACCTAATTTGTGGGTTTTAACTATTGCTCGAATTTAAATCCCGAAGGAGAGTTATTAATTATACGTAATTTTTAAATATTTTTTACAAAGAGACTATTTCTGTGATTTAAATCATAACCTTTGTGTAACACACCACCTCCATAAATCATATACTTGAGCATCAAATTGACATTCAAGAATATACCCTATAAAAGCAGCATATTATAATAGTCACATCAAACTATTTTGGCATCATACAGAACAGAAGTAAACAAAAGATCAACCTTTTTCATTTCATTTATAAACATAATTTATACTGTAGCATTACATTACATAATACATATATTTACATTTCAAAAGCACCTAGGAGCCGGCTGCTCCCTTACAAAATAATCTACATGAAATAAGAAACTGCATAAACACAATCTACTACTCCTCAGACATTAGCTGACTAGACCTTTAACTCATTTTAGTATCCAAAATCAACAGTACTAGATTTCTACTAGAATGTCTTAATAGATAGGTCTCTCTCCCGTATCTCTCCGGTGCTAATCTACATAACTCTTATGTTTATCTTGAGTTGCTTAATTCTATTACGGACCAGTTTAATTTTATCAACAGTATCTTGAATCAGTTCAGAACTTTTAATAATCTTTAAACCTTTTTCATCGTAATACAAAAGTGAACGACACTTTCTATCATATAATACCTGATATGGTATTATTCCGATACAGTAATGCTTTGAATTGCAAAAGGTATGATTCACCAATTGGTGCATGACTGTTCTTCTACTCCCACAACATACTACTAAATACATACAGGGCAAAAGTAACACACACTTTGGGTTCACCAGTAAAAAGTTGACAGAAAGAGGGTTATTGTACTTATATATATATAATTTTGATAGTGACTATACTAAGTTTAACTTACATGCCTTTTTTTTATTCAACTTTTTGGACCAACAAAAGGTTTTTTTTTTTGAAGAGTGAACCAACAAAAGTTTGATTCTTCATCCTTAATTTTAAAAAGGATTGTAAAGTAAGGCATCAAATACTTCCAAAGTAAGGTTTCAATTATACTTATAATTACTAATAAATATTATTTTTTGTTGTGAAGAAATATGTAAATTTATAGTTATTAACTATCAAATGAATTTTTTTTACTAAAATTAAAAATAAGTGAAACGATTCGATTTAACTCTTTTTTAATTTAGTTTAGATATATTTTCAATTTAGATTAAATTTATACAACTCAAATTTTGATTTGAAATTATTTTATTTTAAATTTTAATCAAGTTGAATCATTTAAATTAGATTTATCAATTTTCTTAAAATTGGAATTTAATTAATTTAAATTTAGTTATTTAATCCAATCTAATTCGAAATTAAATTAATTTATTATTTTTATACTCTACATAAAAAATATTATCAAGTAATGAACTTCATACAACCTCTAAGGGGTGGTCGAGTTGGTAGAGTAAGAGAGTATGGGGCCAAAACGTATTGTGTTTGAATCTCCCTATTTACATTCTCTAGATTGAGTTTGTCATACATGACTTACCTAGTACGGAGTATCTGATTGGTATAATTTACAGACTATTACGTCAATTAGAAGATTTATCTAGTACGCATCTAAAAGATAGTGATTGTGGGTTCCTCGGTTTAAAAAAAAAGAATTTCATACATCTTAACAAATTATCACTTTATTGATTAGGTCAAATGTATATAATAATTACACATTTTAAATAAGTTATTTAGTGAATCAATATAAGGAATTGATTGAGATTAAATTGTTTATTAACTATAAAATGAGATTAGGAGGGGTAATGGAAAATGAAGCGACCGTAAAACGTTAAATGTGTCTTGGATTACAGTTTAAGCCTATAAATATCCGCAGAAAACGCACCTGAATCGAGTAAAGTAGAAACAGAGCTCTCTTAACTCTCGATTTAAGCTGTGTACTGAAACTGTGAAAGGCGGGTGGCTTTTCGTTTCTCCCTGTAGAGAGCTCAGTGATACTCTGTTGAGAGAGTGAGATTTGAGGAGAGATAAGTGATGGACACGTACTCGTTGCATCTAGCTATGGCTGCTCTGGTCGGAGCTTCGGTGGTGGCTGTTTCGGCGTATTATATGCACCGGAAAACCCTAACGCAGCTTCTGGAATTCGCGAAGACGGTGGAGAGAGAGAGGGAGAGGGAGGAGAACTCCGACGGTGACTCGCCGACACCGCAGCATTTGAAGAAGCGGAGGAGTCACGGCGGGGGTCGGAGAAAGGGGAACGGTTACTATCGGCGCAGCGCGGCGTCTCTCCCCGACGTGACCACCATTTCAGGCGGAGGGATTGACGGAGAAGAGAAGTGTAACGGCCCGTTGTACGTCGACGGTATTCCGCCTGGGTTGCCGAGGTTGCACATTCTGCCCGAAGGTATGATCGTTTTGGACTTTTCGCCGGAATGATAAAACTCGGCTTGAAATTGACGGCCTTGATGTTTGTGTTCGAATAATGTGGTCAAATAGCTGCGTATGAATGAATTGATTTTAGAATTGTTGATCGCTCAGAGACGTAGTCAAATTAGCTAAATGCAGAGAAATGCTTTCAGGAATATCACTAATAGCGAACATATGACATGTGCTTGAGTTTTTACGCATATGGTTCTTGTCGTTAGTCCTGGTCGATATAATGGCTGTGACAACGGAGGACTGGAAATTTTGTGCCAGCTCAAACTTTATGAGTTTTTCATGATTCTGGCGTTCTGCTATTCGATATAAGTCAAGCGCAAATCGCTGGGTGGAAAATTCGATCTAATTTTGAAATATATGTAAGTTTAAGTACATGATGAGAAGCAAGAGACATATTCCACTGTTGGCATGAATTTTGCTTGTTAACTGACTAAACTTGTTTGTCGTAAATACTGCCATCTTCCACTTCTCTTTTTTCATTTCTTTTGAAGGGACAAGAAGATCTCTAAAGGGTTGCAATGTTAGGAAAAAAGGATAAACAATGATTATCCGCTCCAAAACTAAGCAAAGCAACCCTGTCTTATATTTGGAAGAGAGGACATATGGTCTAACTTTTCTGTTTAAGATTGCAAGAACTAAAAACTGAAGGTACAGGTGTAACAAAAGTTATATAAGAATCCTCAGGGAGCAACTAACTGAATATGTTGGATTGTTTCTTTCCGTAACATATACAGGAGTTCTACTCTTTCGTTTTTAGTTAATTATACTTTGCTTTAAATTTCCCGAGTGCTCCTGTCTGTCTTTTTCAACAAATTGATTCTCCAACGCTTTTCTTGCAGAGAACAGCTCTAAATTTTTTTTATTTTGGTTGTTTTTATAATAATTACATTTTATCTCTTTGGTGGTTGCTTTTGATTACATCAAACATTTGTTTGCAGGGAAATCTGCTGCCCATACGAAGAGAGGCGGAAATCCTATTAGACCAACTTCTCCAAAGTCTCCTGTCGCCAGTGCTAGTGCCTTTGAGAGTGTTGAAGGATCAGATGAAGAAGACAATATGATTGACAATGCTAAACCAGAAACATCATATCTTCATACCAATGGAAATGTTGTAAGTTTCTGTGCCTTTATCTTGATGTCAGTACTCAATTTGGCAGGAGTTGTTTAGCGTAAAAATTTATGCTGCAATTTTTGAGGACATATGGGATTCCTTTTGGCTTGGAATATCTAGGCTCTGGAGCATATTAACACCAATGGAGAACAAATATCCATAACTGCTTCAAGCATGATTCGCTCCCACAGTGTCTCTGGTGACCTACATGGTGTTCAACCTGATCCAATCGCAGCTGATATTCTGCGGAAAGAACCTGAACATGAGACATTTGCTCGACTTAAAGTTACCCCTAATGGTATTTATTGCCTTCCATCTCTGTTTAGTACACCCTCTTCTGTCAAAAGCTTGTAAGGGTGTGTACTTCAAGGGCTAAACTGGATTAATCCATTTGAATATTTTTATTTTTCTAGTGGCCACATTTAACCAATGTGATTATTAAATAGGTGGGAAATAACAGATTAAAGCAACAAACAGTAGTTAAATTTAGAGGGAAACAGAAAGTTTTATTGTTTTTTTAAGTGAATAGTCTTGAATGTGTCCGTACATACATTTCCAGATTTCATTCTCCTTTTTTCCCAATTAATAGCAGTCTTATTATTGCTATTTAAAGTGCTCAATTTTTAATGTTTGATTCTGATGCTGAATTTAACATTAAAATTTTCTTGCATTTTTCTTTTTTGGTATAATTTTGTACCAGAGGTGCCATCACCCGACGAAGTAGACGTTTATATAGTTCTTCAAGAATGCCTTGAATTGAGGAAGAGATACCTGTTTAGGGAAGCCATCCGTCCTTGGGAGAAAGAAGTCATTTCTGACCCTAGCACACCCAAACCAAATCCAGCACCATTTGCTTTTACACCTGAGGGAAAGTCTGATGTGAGTTGTTCATCTTATTGATTCCGTTATTTATGAACTCATTGGTATAATGTCTTCTTTTTACCTTTTCATTTTCCATTTCTTCTTCAGCATTATTTTGAGATGCAAGATGGGGTCATTCATGTCTACCCAAATAAAGACTGTAAGCCACTCAGTCACCTTGTTTTTTCATGCTTGAATGTTATTCCAAAGTTATTTTATGTTTGCATTTTCTTATTCGGCCTTCTTTTCTAGCCAAGGAAGAGCTTTTTCCTGTTGCTGATGCAACAACTTTCTTCACTGATTTGCATCACATACTTCGAGTTATTGCGGTTGGGAACATCAGAACATTGTGCCATCATCGCCTGAATCTTTTGGAACAAGTAAGAACTTTCCTTGACAATTCAAACTTACTATGTGGCAATTTAGTTTCTTACAAGCAACAGCCTTTGACGTCATGGTTTCTTGGAAACTTTCAGAAATTCAACCTTCATTTGATGCTTAATGCTGATAGAGAGTTCCTTGGCCAGAAAAGTGCTCCGCATCGTGACTTTTATAATGTCAGAAAAGTTGATACGCATGTTCATCACTCTGCATGCATGAATCAGAAACATCTTTTGAGATTTATCAAGTCGAAATTGAGGAAAGAGCCTGATGAGGTATGTGATGGTTCTCACGCTCATGCCAACTGCAAAGTGCTTTTCCTTTTCCATTTTCTTCTGAAGCTATTCTTTTCTTTTATTTGGCCCTGTGGGAGGGTGGGTGTTTGATTGTGGCGATAGGATGCTGTTCCCCTTTTGATTCTTCTCAGGGAATATAGCTGACAAGCAAATTCACTGCCATTCTTATTTTTCATTGAAAAATGTTTGTGCATGTGGGCAGAAATGAACCTATGCTAAAATGTTTTGTCCTTGCAAATTATTCATGGTTTATTTGCTAACGTTTTTAAATGTTATGGAATGACTTCCAGGTTGTCATATTTCGAGATGGAACATACTTGACTTTGAAAGAAGTGTTTGAAAGCCTGGATTTGACTGGGTATATGATTTTGATATTGCTATTTTCTTTAATTATTTGGAAATCGGATATATTCAAATTGACTGTTGCTTAAACAGGTATGATCTTAATGTTGACCTTTTGGACGTTCATGCGGACAAGAGCACTTTCCATCGCTTTGATAAGTTCAACCTTAAGTATAATCCTTGTGGACAAAGTAGGCTCAGGGAAATTTTCCTTAAGCAGGATAATCTTATCCAAGGTACATTTTATTTTATTTTACTTCCACTTGCATGTGCTTTTCTTCTTTCTGTTTCCATTTGGGCTGGGAGTGTGTGTGGAGGACGAGGGAAGGAGGGGATTGTGGGAGAGGGTTAAGAAGTTCCAACCCTTCTATGGTGATCGTTATTTGCAATTTTCAATTTTTCGAACACTGGAGTTTCAGTTCTTTCTCTATTTATCCTTTCCGGCTAAGTTGTTGAGAATTGTTTCTAGATTGAATCCTGTTTCTCTTTCTTTTCTATACTGCTAGTTGGGCCATGGTAATTAGCCTCTAGTGCTGAATTACTTTTTAACTTTGAACTTATTTTTAATAGTTACTTATGTGGTTTGCTTCAACTCTCCTATTATGTAAACTTGCTTCTTGATGGGCAGGTCGTTTTCTTGGTGAGCTGACAAAACAAGTGTTTTCTGATCTCGACGCCAGTAAATATCAGGTGCTGCCTTTTTCTTAGTCTTTGTAGTTGAACTTGGCTACATGGAAACAGAATGCTGTATTGCAACTCTTGGAGTACCTTTATTATAGAACCCTGGGTTGATTGTGTTTTCTTGCTGACGGAGTTAACTAATTTTCTATTCATGTTAGTCCAGTTTAATGTGGGCTCAGACAAGCTACCTGACCTGGGGATTAGAGAAAAAGACATTTAAGATTCGAGAATTTGAATTAGTGGATTAATGGGTTTGTATATTATTGTTGCACATGTATTGTTGAAATGTTGGACGCTACAAAATGCTTATTATACAACTCATCTCATAGTTGGGACAATGTGTACAGTCCTTGATTATAAGGTTTTCATCTTTTTTGTTGTGGCGCTAAACATGGGGCCTTTTAAAAGTTTCTCATGTATTTAAAATTAGTATGGTGGATATCCTTTTTTCTTACATAGAGGTCCTAGCTTCGCATTCATATGAACATTTACCATAGTCCTCATAGAAAAGTTTGATGTTACTAAAGTGTATGGTTACTTATTTAAGGAATGCGAGTGAACGCATATGTCCCTATAAAATTTTTACAATGGATTTTTTATGTTGGGCACGTTCAAATGCAGATGGCAGAATACCGCTTATCAATATATGGTAGGAAGCAAAGTGAATGGGATCAACTAGCGAGCTGGATAGTGAATAACGAATTGTACAGTGAAAATGTTGTTTGGTTAATTCAGGTACAACCGCAATTCTGCTTCAAGCGCTATGGGAATTTATTATGTAATCATATGTGGAAGGAAAGAGTTCTTTTGTATATTATGTTCTCTATGTTTGTGTGGTCATGTGTATACATATATAATTGTGTAGGCATGTCTATTTTTCTAACATATGCTATTATTATCATTGTTTTGTACTTTTTATGACGTGAAGAGATCTAAGATTTTCATCATGTGTGCTCTCTTAATTACTGCTACTGAATTTCAGTTTTAGCTTAAAGGAATTTTCAAAACATAAATTCTATTCTATTTCATTTCTTGGTCATAATGGTTAATTCTTGTTCCCTGTTGAACATTTATAAACACTCTATTCCACATAGATGTTACTGAATATGTAGTCAATAAGGAGCTTCATAGCTGATCATCATGTATATATGTATTTTATTATTTCAGATTCCAAGATTGTATAATATATACAAGGAGATGGGGATCGTGACATCATTTCAGAATATTCTTGACAATATCTTCATCCCTCTTTTTGAGGTTACTGTGGATCCAGATTCACATCCTCAGTTGCATGTCTTCTTGAAACAGGTTTGCCCATTTCTTCTTTGCTCATAGGGATCTAGCTTTTGTTTCTCCGTCTCAGTGCACTGTAATATGATGTCTTTAAGCTGAATGTGGAGAACTAGCCTAATTTATGAGATTTAACTGATAAAGGAGATCAAGAAGCCTGCAAAAGTTTCATACTGTTCTCGCCTGACTTGATAACAAGGCCCCCCCAAGATTATGAATTGATTAACCCAGGCATGGGGCAACATATGAGAAGTAAATCTAGTCATCTAATTCTTAAAGCAAGTTATGTTGTGTATTTTAGTTTCGGGACTTTTAGTCCACACCGGCTTCTCTCTTCCTGCTTCTTCCCTTGTTATTGAAAATTTTTTTAGGTTCCTCGGTGCTTCTGATTAATTGACGCTTCAGTACATGGTCGCCTGATCCTTTATTTGTTTGATATTCAGGTCGTTGGCCTGGATTTGGTTGATGATGAAAGCAAGCCTGAACGACGCCCCACAAAGCACATGCCTACACCAGCACAATGGACTAATGTGTTTAACCCTGCCTTTTCATATTATGCGTATTACTGCTATGCCAATCTCTACACACTGAATAAGGTCTGTAGTTTCTATTTCAAAAATAGTTACCCCATTCTGTAAGTTGTGTTTTGAGATGCTCTATTGCATTCTCTTATATATTTGGTTTTTCTGTGAAGTTTGAACACATTGTGTCATTTACTCACGTTGCCATTCATGTTAAACAAGTGTTCATATTCCAGTTTATGGTTTTGATGTAGTAAGCAAGGACTTCTTTCATATTAGATACATTATCACTTGGGTTTATTGAGTGTGTCTTTGTAGCTTTTGTCTTAAATATGACTAATATTTTCTACGTTGTTGGTTAACTGTGTCCTTTTTTTCCTGAATTGTTGATCAATGGGGTGATTGCTGCTTGCCAATGGCTGACACTTGATATGTCTATTGCTTACGTTTGACAATCTTGCTTTTCAGCTACGAGAATCAAAGGGCATGACAACCATAAAGTTTCGTCCACATTCTGGAGAGGTACTCTGAGTTTGTTCTACTTCATGCGAGCTTTTGTTTTTCTGACTGCCTAACTTTTGATTTTCAGGCTGGTGATATTGACCACCTTGCTGCAACTTTTCTCATGGCTCATAACATTGCACATGGGATCAATTTGAGAAAATCACCAGTACTTCAGTATTTGTACTATTTGGCCCAGGTGAAGAAAGTTCCACTTTCCAGTCTCATCGTTGACTCTTAGTGATTTGAATACTGAGTGGTATCTTGTTGTCTTTGGTACTGATGTTCTTTGTATCAGATTGGTTTGGCCATGTCACCTCTGAGCAACAATTCCTTGTTTTTGGACTATCATCGGAACCCTTTCCCTATGTTTTTTTTGCGGGGACTCAATGTTTCCCTTTCTACAGATGACCCACTTCAAATCCACCTTACAAAAGAACCTCTGGTTGAAGAATACAGCATAGCTGCTTCAGTGAGCTCCGTTATCTCCCTGAAACTAAATATATTCCCAATGTTGTTAACTTCCAACTTACGCTGGCCTTTCTTAACAGGTGTGGAAGTTGAGTTCCTGTGATCTATCTGAGATTGCTCGGAATTCAGTCTATCAATCAGGTTTCTCACATGCTTTAAAGGTTTGTTCATTAGTTCCTTTCGGATAAAGGATGTAGATGTAGAATTTTCCAAATACGAAGAGTTATTTTCAGGATACTGAATATTCTTTTTTCCATGTTGCAGTCTCATTGGATCGGGAAACAGTACTACAAGAGAGGTCCGGATGGAAATGATATTCGTAAAACAAATGTTCCTCACATACGGTTGGAATTTCGTGACACAGTAAGGGCCTGATTTCTGACATTCTGTTGAATACCTTAATTAGAGAGCATCCAATTAGATCAATTGAAAATTTGTGAATTTGTTCTTTCATCGATACGTCCTCCAACAATATCATGAGTTATTTGCATAGGTAATATTTAGGGAATTTGATCCTATCAGAGACTGATATTTCTGTCTCTACACTTTTTATATATGTACTCCTTGCATGCACTGCTCCAGTGTTTTTTTCACCATTTTCTTTCCGTCGTACTTCTCACTATCTTCCCTGTACTATGCTGTGACTTCATGTTAACTTACAAGATTTACCGTGGTGTAAGGCAGTGACTCACGGTCGTTAATTGGAACTCATTATATTATCGTATTGCTCTTTCCAATGATATCAACGACTAAGCAACGAGAATGTGTTTTCTTGTAGATCTGGAGAGATGAGATGCAGCAAGTTTATCTTGGCAAGGCCATCATCACTGATGTAGTGGACTAGTAACAGAATATCCTATGCAGTTTGCAATATTAGTATAAAGGTACACCACCATTTCCCACTTCCTTGACTCCTTTTTCTTAGACCTGAAGTTGATGGAGCAGGTTTCTTCTAATTGCAGGCCGTAATCACTTTTTCGGGTGTATACATGAGAGAGATTGTATAGTTCTGCAATTCAAACCGAGAACTGAGTGTAAGCACGCAGTCAACCTCTCCAGAGACTTACAACATGCCGGATGGAGTCTGGAGTGTAGAATTCAAACCCGAACCTCATAGCTGCAGCACAGCAGTTAAAAAGCCACCCTACTGCAGAAGCTATAGCCCAGTTAGGGCTGATGCAATACATAATAGAGTATGAAGTTTTATCAAGTGGCCCTTCATCAAGACGCACTAGACCATATAAGAGTATGTTTCTTCCTTTTATGTCTGCTTTTTCTGATGAATGTTTCATCAAATTTTGACAAGCACCGTGAATCCAGGATTCCCTGATTGTCTAGTTTCCTGAATCATATCTGGGAATATTTTCCTTACACAAGACAATAAATTACTTGGATGTAACAGATTTCTATAAACATAGAACTCCGATTTTCGTCTATAAATGATTTTGCAGTTAAGGTATAAAACTCATGTTTGATTCCATGAGATGGGTTTGAGCAAGGTCTGTATGTGTAGAAATCACTAATGTCGTTGTTGGTGTTGGTCAGTAGACACATTTTCCTTTTTCGGGCTCGATTGAAGGAGAACAAATATTGAACCGCTAACGGAAAGTCCGAAGAAAGAAGCATTTTCAATAAAATAGGGGCTTGATCCTTTGACCCATCTACTCTTACCATCCCATGATCCCACTCATCCATTTATGTGGGTCTAACAATCCCAGATGATCCCACCCATCCATTTATGTGGGATGGGATCATCTGGGACAGGGGTGGTACACTGGGCCAAAGGATTTGAGGGGAATAAAATAGCACCAGGGAGATCTTTTCCCTGTGGGGGTGTTTACAAGTAATGGTTATTGTTAAGAGTATTAGTATTGATTAAATGTGAAATTGTTAAGGAGTTTACAAGTGATAAAAGGCCAATTATCTAATTAATTGGTTCTAGTTATTTTAACAATATTTGACCAAAGTTTAATTATTGTTAGTGAATTTTATATTCTGTTCATATTAAAAATTCTAGTATGATATCGGAACAAGTTTAGTCAAAATTATTAATTTCTCAGTTGTCCGTCTAAATGTTCAGTTCCAACGGCCTTATCTGATTGTCATTGCGTTTATTTCAAGTGATAATTAAATATTCAATATTGGTTGTACTTGAAGGAGAATGTTAGAATATCTCGTATTGACTAAATATGAAATTGTTAAAAGGTTTATAAATAATAAAGGTCAACTATCTAAATGATTAGTTCTAATCATTTTGACAATAATTAACTAAAGCCTTATTATTATTAAAGAAATCCACGCTCTATTTATATTAAAAATTCTAATAACTATTACATTTCTCAAACAAAACAAAAACTATCAATCAGCCTCGGAGTTACAATATGTGTTGCCCAAACTAATCGTAGAATTGGGAGCAAAGTCAATTACTATTAATGAACTCTATAATACTTTGCCCTTATTAAAAACTTAAATATGATATCAGAACAGATTTGGTCCAAATTATTAATTTTTCAATTATTCGTATAAATATTTACTTCCAACAATTCAAACCAATTATTACTACATTTATTTTAAGTGACAATTAAATGTCCGGTCCTAGCTACATTTGAAAAAGAATGTTAAAATATCACATATTAACTAAACATAAAATTATTAAAGGATTTATAAATGGTAAGGTCAATTATCTAAATGATTAGAGCAGTTCTAATCATTTTGACAATAATTAACCCAAACTTAATTATTGTTAATGGACTCTACACTCTGTCCATAACAAAAATTCTAATAATTATTACATTTCTCAAATAAAACAAAAACTATGAGCTACACAGGGCTGCAATATGTGCTGCCCAAACTAAAGAAATCGTAGAACTAGGAGCAAGTCCCGTAAGTCACTCCTGAGGAAATGGTAACAATTGGGCATCTACTTCTTGGGTTTGTATTGTTTTATCTCTTTAAGAATACCATCAGTAAGTGAGTCAACGTCGTTGTTCTTGCCAAAAAATTTCACAAATTGCATATCAGGTCCCATCAAGTACCTGTA
>JAOSBN010000004.1:39322016-39333415 GCA_027563595.1 Erythroxylum suave | reverse complement strand
TCTTTTGGTAGCAAACTGATTGAGTTATGGCCAGTCTCACTACTCTATACAATTAAACTAGCCATGCCAAAAGATCACTGAACTTCATTGCTCAGATATACAAATCCTGAACCAAATTATATCAGTTTCAAAACCGGAAACGAGCATGATCAAACATCCAGGCTGGCTCTCTAAACACTGGCAAAAACCAACACCACAAACAATGTAATATCAAAACCAAAAAGCACCACCTACCAATACATTGAAATGTTCTCACCGTAGATAATTTCATAATATCCATATATGCTAAAACACATAACTAGCTACACTGTAGACTAAGAATAAACAAGTTGAGGTTACGGATTCTTCTTGCTTCAATTGAACTAACCAATAAAGGATTAAGTTAAATAATCCCCAATGTAAGATAAAGAAACCTCAATTCAAACCCCAAATTAGAATGAAACCTCAAAAAATCAGAACCAAACAACAAAGGAAAGGGACAACCAAATACATAGACCTAAAAACAACATACAGAGAGATGAAGAACGAATTGGTTCGTACCTGTTGGCAAGACCACTGACAATAACCTCGTTAACAACGTACGATATGACCCTGTGCATGAAATTCCCTCCCGCCATGCTCCTTCTCCTCTTTAATATCTCTAGTACAAAAGGCAAATTAAGGAGTGAAGACAAAAGCTTCATTTCTAGCTTGGATCTTACTCAAAAGATTGATAATTTATAATACACCCTAATCAGATTCTAACATAACCCTTCGAAGACAACCTCAAAACAAGAACAGCTTAAATCCCAGAAAACATAATCAAATGAAAACAAGATTGAGGTTATTAGAACATACCTAAGTTAACGTCCTCAGTTCGATCACGAAAAGAACTTATGATGACGCGGAGAAACAGACGCCACGCTAGTTTCTGGCACCTTCCATGATCTTGAGTTCAGCAGGAGCTTCATAAGACTATGTACAGAGTTGGGCTTCTAGGGTTTGTACAGACTAAACACAAGTCCATGAAGAATGGACTTAGATCTATGTGGATATTGTAATTGGACTTGACAGAAGTAAATTGGTTAGTGACTTTGGTTTTATCTTCTACGTGCAAAAATGGACGGCTCAGATCAACAAATAAATAATATTTTTAATTAAATTAAAATGAATCAAATTAATTTATGTTTACTCAGGCTTAGGCTATCTAAGTCTAATTCAAAGTTAGAAATATACAAACAAAACTACATCGTTTTGTATAAAATGACATCTTTTTATTTTTATTTAAAAAAATTCTAAACGAGTCAGGGTGAGCTGAGGTTTAGGTTGTTGGGCTGATCGAGCCCCAGTCAAGCCTAGGTAGAAATTGTCTAGCCAAACTCGCTTTGCCTGCCTACCTAGTATTGCCAATGGGCAAGTCAGGCTCGGGTTGCCCCTACCCCTGATCCAGCCTAGCTTGGCCTCGGTACCCAATGCTGACCGACTAGTAGCCTGACCCATCATTTTTATTTTTAAGAAAAAACTTTTAAAACGACAGCATTTTAGAAGTGCAACTCTTGACCCACCCAATCCGGGCCAAATTCTAGGACCCCTGTACTTTTCCATATTATTAACATAAACTTTTTAAAACTATCAATTAAGGGAGCGGTTGGTTCACACAGAGAAATGGTAATAGGAATGAGAATAAATATAGTGAAAAATGAGAATAGATATTATCATTATAATTATAATAGTTGGTTAAGAAGAATAAATAATTACCATTATCATTGATAGTGGTTGGTTTGTAAAAATATTGAGAAATAAAAATTTATCATATTTTAATTAATTTATCATATTGTAATTAATCAATTAATATATTGATTAATTAAAATAGTTTAATTAATTTTAACTAATTATATTATAATTAATAGATTAATTAAAATATAATTAATTAATTAATTATATTTTAATTAATTATATTGTAGTTAATTATATTTTAATTAATTAATTACAATATTTTAAGTAATGAATGAATTATATTTTAATTTAATTATATTGTAGTTAATTAATTATTGATAATATTTTAATTAATTATATTGTAGTTAGTTAATTAATTAATTAATTACAATCTTTTAACTAATGAATGAATTATATTTTAATTAATTATATTGTAGTTAATTAATTATTAATAATATTTTAATTAATTATATTGCAATTAATTAATTAATTAAAATATTTTAATTAATGAATAATTATATTTTAATTATTTATTTATGATATTTTAGTTAATTAATTAATTATATTGTAGTTAATTAATTATTAATAATATTTTAATTAATTATATTGTAGTTAGTTAATTAATTAATTAATTACAATCTTTTAATTAATGAATGAATTATATTTTAGTTAATTATATTGTAGTTAATTAATTATTATTAATATTTTAATTAATAATATTATATTGTAATTAATTAATTACAATATTTTAATTAATTATATTGTAATTAATTAATTAATTATATTTTAATTAATGAATGAATTATATTATATTTAATTAATTAATGATATTTTAATTAATTATATTGTAATTAATTAACTCATTCCTTTATAACAATTATACCCATTCCTCTGAATTTTGAGAGGAATGGAGTATTACCCAAAAGTGGGTAATCAAAATAATAACCCTATAATCATATCCCCTTACCAAACTCAATCTTTCATTCCATACCTATACCCCTTTTTTCATACCCTCCAAACAAGCACCCCCTAAGTTCCTGTAGTTTTGATTATATAGCAGCGTCAACTTCCGATTAGAACCTTATTTTCAAACTTTAAAACGGTGTTGTATAGTGTCGTGTAAAAGCTACAAATATAAAAAATGACGTCGTTTTAGAGTTTATAGTTAAAAACTTGAACGAAAGTTGATATAATGAGTTTTTTTAATGAAGAAACTTGCAGTTTTTATCTTTTGGATGCACACTGAGTAAATTTTTGAATTGACATAATAGCCTACAAAATCACATCAATCAAGTACTCCACACTAGATAAGCTCTGTACAATAAGCTCGATTGAAAGAGTATAGATAGGAAAATTCGAACACAAGACCTTTTAACTTCAACCACCCACTCCACTAAGTCAACTATTTGGTAGGGGCAGGTTATTAATAGTTGATTTCAAATTAGACAATACGAAGAAGTTGGAACAGTTTTGTGTTCTCCAAGTCATATCCATTTACCAACTGAAACTTCTGGAGTGTTGATAAAGCAAAAAGAAAAGGGATGATCTGTGTATAGTTTGTATACAATTGAATCAAACAACATCACAATTTCTTCCAATTCTGCTCTTTCCCCTTACAAGAAACCAGTGAAATTAGCTACAAATGTGCAAGAAGTATTCGATTCCATGTGTCAGGAACTCCTGGTAAGCACCAGTGAATGCAATCTGCGTGGTGTAATGGATCGGCCTTTTGTTCCTCCGTCAACAACTTCCCTCCTGCCTCCGTATAGATCGACGAATGTGCATCGATTCTGTACTCCGAAAGCTGAGTTATGTTGATGAACGTAACAGGAACTTTCATCTTCCCAACTACACTAGCCACCACACTCATCATTCTCTTATCAGATCCACTTCCCCAGTGATGTTTCTTCAGCACTGGCCTTGTTTCGTTGAAGCATTTAGTCCCATTTGGTTTGTTCCAATCTGCACTCCTGTTGCATCACAGATTATGGAGTTGGTCATTTGTTTTAAGTAATGAAGGAACTGACAGGGTCAGATTCAGATTCAGATTTAGGTTCAGATTCAGATTCAGATTCAGAACCTTGTGTGTGTAGGAGACATAGTAGTGAAGAAGACTCGAGTCTTGTTAGGATTGATATTGGAGTCTACCCAGTTAGCCCATGTCTTCAAACCGATCCTATAAGCAATTGGTGTGTCAAATTCCTCGTATCCTTCAGCGCCATTAGCGAATGATCCCCATCTGCACTCGCAGAACTTGTAGTTTCAGTTTCTGAAACAAGAATTTGTCAATCAGAACTTGAAAAACAGAAGGAACCGTACAGTGCTTTGAGCCGGAGACCACTCATCCACCAGACATAGCTATTGAACACAAGAATATCTTTGCCTTCCCAGTTCTTGGCGTGCTTTTCAACTGAATCCACTTTCAGTATTCTCTTCTTTGCATCTGCTATAATGGGTTGATCTGAATTGGACTCAACAAGGAATGGAGCCCAGTAAAATTCTATGGTTGCATCATACTCCTGAAACATTATTCTTAAACAATTGAGCTTAATCTAAAGGATTTAACTATGGTCGGAACTGTATTCCTGAAAAAGTTGAAGTTTCAGATACAAAATCCTGACGATACTACCTTGACTTTGAAGACTGTATGGAAGCGACCTCTTTTCAGGGACTTCTTGTCTTCAGGTATTATCCATTCAACCAAACACACCAAAGATTGCCATTGTCCTCTTTGTAAAGAATCCCCAACAAACATTAGTCTCTTCCCTTGCAATTTCTTAAGAGCAACCTCGGGACTGAATCTACAATAAGAATCGAGTCATAAGGTAAGCTCTGGATTAACCAAAATATAGTAATCAGTCATAAATGAATTGGTTTCTCTACCTTGGCAAGGTACAATCATCAGGTTGCCATTCCCAGTGACGATAATCAGAATCCTGTCGACCATTTTTAACACAAGAAACTTGCTTATCGAGATATGGACAACTCTTGTCTGTGTATAGAGGATTCATTGATTTGTTAAACACCCACTTTCCAGTATTAACAGTGCACTCTTCAGGGTCAAACTCGAATCGGTCATCAACGGCGAAGTTCTTGAACTCATCTTTCTCTACATTCCTATCTCCTGTATGAACAGCAGTACAACATTAGATATGAGTTTTTTTACAGAGAAGAAGATTGCATTAACTTACTGTGTTTCCTGATAACATGTCTCCTAGCACAGGATTTTATCAAAAGTGACCTGACAGAATCTGCATAGAGAAGAGCAATGAATGCGAAACCAAAAACTACAATTGTTACAATGGAAAAGGGTAGTTTTCCTCTTGGAGTTTTCATTGTAGTTGAAGGAGACGGTGCTAGGCTCATTGTAGAAAACAAGCTTAAAAGATGAGCAACAGAATGATGAAGACACTGTGAGGGGGTCGGAGCTTGGAGGCCATTTTTAAATGTGTTTGAGTAGGAGTAAAGTCAAAGCCATGTATGGCTTTGCTTGCACAGGGATTTTTCAAGGTATTGCAATGGAGGTTAGGGAAATAATAAGTTGGAAAGCTAACATCCAGTGTATCATTTCTTAACCTGTTCCTTAATGTCATTAGGTGAATGAAAAAGAAGAAAGGTTACTTGTTCAGTAAGTGTTATAAAAGCAATCTCTTATCTTTACTTCCAGGTCCCCATGACCTTTGTGGCTCAATCATCTCTAGGTTTGGCATTGGTCCACCTGTAGGCCATACTCGAGCTCAAGCTTATGTTTAAGCTTGGGATTATTTTCCGAATTGATATAATAGCTTACAAATTACGTTAATCGGGTACTCCACACTAAGTAAGTCCTGTACGACAAGCGAGAGAGTGTAAGTAAGAGAGATTCGAATACAGAACTTTTTAGTCTCATACCTCTCTACTCTACTAACTCAACCACCTGTATAAGGCACATATACATGTTGCATAAGCTTGTGTCCCATTTTTCATGTCATTTTTTTACTTTTTGCTTCCCTCAAATTGGTGTGTGAAGGAATTGATGAGCGATGACTATCACTTTGTAATTATTAGTAATTATTATTATTATGAATAATAAATAATATTTTTATAAAATAAATAAAAATAACCATTAATTACTTTAATGATTTAATTAATTTGTATTTTTAAGACATTAAAATTCTATTAGTTTATAATAACTTATTTGTTCCTTAGTAGATTTTTTAAGAATCCATAATTTATAAATTATTATATTCACTTTAAAAATTATTCAATTGTACGTTTAAAGATTAATAATACTTATAGTTTTCTCTTAAAAGAAAGAGCTGAAAATTTATTTGATATAAGCTTAAAAGTAATAATTACAAATTTATTAATGTTTATTAAATTTAGAAAATTGGGATTGCATTTTGTTAACTACCTAATTTATAAATTATTATACTTGCATAAAAACGTATTCAATTGTACATTCAAACAATATGAATTCCAATTTTCCCTTAAATAAGTCTATTAAGCCTTTAGGGGTGATCGAGTTGGTGGAGTAGAAGGACATGAGGTCAAAATGTCCTGTATTTGAATATCTCTATTTATACTTTTTCGATCGAGTATGTTGTATAGGGCTTGCCTGGTGTAGAATACCCGGTTAGCATGACTTGCAAATTATTGCATCAATTTGGAGGTTTATTCAATATGTATCTAAAGAATAATGACTGCGAGTTTTTCCGTTTTAAAAAAATAAAATTGTCTTCTTCTTTTTTTTTTGAGTCAATTGGCTTAATCAACAGAGACCATGATGATTTAGGAAGGCAAGCTCTTTCATAAAAATAAAAAAATACTATAATTGATCTTATTATGACTTTGATAACAACTAATCCTTTCACTTTCGTTTTTGTTAACCATGATTTGATCAAGGAAGTTTCATATCCCTCGTTGAACGAAAATTTCAATTAGAAATTATAAATTTTAGAATTCAGGTAAGGCTAATTTCGGACAACTCTGTTAGAGTATCTCATATTGACTAAATATGAAAATGTTAAAAGGTTTATAAGTTGTAAGGATCAACTCTCTAATTAACTAGTTCTAGTTATTTTGGAAATGGTTGACCCAAGTCCAATTCTTATTAACGGGCTCTATACTCTACTTTTATTAAAAATTATAACATGATATCAGAGCAGGTTTGATCCAGATTATTAATTTACGGTTTTCCGTCTAGACGTCCAATCTCAGGGCCCGGTTCGGTTAAGTCCAATCTCAGTTGCACTTGAGGAGGAGTGTTAGAGTATCTTATATAAACTAAACAGAAAAATGTTAAAGAATTTATAAGTTATAAGGGTCGACTATCCAAATGACTAGTTCTAATTATTTTAGCAATAGTTGACCTAAGTCTAATTCTTATTAACGAGCTCTGCTCTCTACTCTTATTAAAAATTCTAACAAACTCGAGTTTGAAACCGAAAAATTAAAAAAAGTCTAAACTCAATATAAAATTCAATTAAACTGTCAAGCTGAACCTTACCTTCACTGTCATACCTAATACCATTAGATGTTTCAAACTTTATATCATAGGAGACAATGGTAAGAAAGAAGATAACATTTTTTAATCAAACTAAGGGATGGTTTTATTTAATTAATATTTATAAACTTATAGTACATATATTTTTAGTTTATTATTTTCTAAAAAAACTATCATTTGTACATTTGAGGAAAGATTCATGTCGTAATAAAAGAAAGTTAATAATGTAACACGTAAATCAAACTGTGCATGTATTTTCGACCGCCCCTTAAGAAATGGTCGAGTTGGTAGAGTGGGGAGGTATAGAGTCAAAAGATCCTGTGCTCGAATTTTCTTACCTACATTGTCTCAATCAAACCTGTCGTACAAGATTTACCTAGTACAGAGTATCCAGTTGACATGATTTGCAGGCTATTGCATTATTTTGGAGATTAACCCAATATGCATCCAAATGATAGTGACTGCGGATTCCTCCGTTTTTTAAAAAAACTGTTTTTTTGACCAATAAAAATAATATAAGCCATATTCTTAATTTACATTGCCTAAAAATCCTTTAAGAATATATAAACATCAAATTAAAAGTACTTGTTTTACTCTAGCTATAATTCTAGATAATTGAATAAATATTTGCTATCTTAGAATATTAATAAAATCATGAATGAATTTATGCAAGGAAAATTCCAAAAAAGTGAATTAATTTGATTCAAATGATTGAGAAATTAGAAAAATTGATACAGATTATAGTTTTGCATATATATTTTGTTCTGCTGCAAAGAATATAGGTAGGGACGATAAGTTTAGTTCCATTCCAAGTTAATGAGTCAAATTCAAGTTGACTTCGGTCGACACGATTGAAAGGTATAACCGATGATTAAAAAATTCAGTTAGTTCGGTTGATTCAATTGTGAAAACTTTGAATCGACTTGAATTTTTAGTTTAACTTTTAATTTTTCGGTTTTATTTATTTTAATAATTTTTATTGTTAAAACGACCAATTTATTAATTAATCAATCAGTTTTAAAAATTAATCAATTTTTATAAATCAATTAATTTTTGTTTAATAGTCTTTTCTAAATTAAATTTTAAATTCTTCAACGAATAAGAATAATCTCCTTCAATAATATTTAAAATTTTTTAATTTTGTTCAATCTTTAACCGATTTTATCACATTCTAATATAGATTGAATTTTTAAAACTTAAACTTTTTATATCACTGATTTAACTTGTGATATAATTTTTAAAAGATTAGATCTAACGATCTAATCTCCCTCTTTAAAACTAATATCATTTTAATTAATTGTTTAAAATGACATTAATTTAGCTTTATAAAATTTAAAAACTCGATACTAAAACTATAATTAATTATATCAAAACTCAATACTAACAAGGGAAGATGGATCTGATCCAACGAGAAGAGATCGTCTGTTCCTCTTCCCCTGTTCTCACCCTATTTCAATGCATGATATCCACACATTTAATTTTGTCTTATTTATTTATTGCTAAACGTGTGGACGCTACATAAGGGAACATAATGAGAATAGGAAAAACGGATATAGACTTTTTTTTTAGAACGGAGAAACTTGTATTCGCTATCTTTCAGATGCGTACTGAGTAAACTTCTAAATTGACGCAATAGTCTAAAAATCATGTTAATCGGGTATTTCGTACTAGACAAGTCCTGTACGACAGACTCAATCGAGAGAATATAAATAAGAGATTCAAATACAGAACTTTTTGATCCTATATCCCTCACTCCACTAACTCGACCACCATAAAATACGGAATATAGACAATCTTGCTCCATATCCAACATTGCCGTTCCAACGTATAAGTGCATGAAATGGACAACGCATCTCAATTTCCAGTGTGGTCAGTGTCATCAAGTCAAATATAAATCTAATTAACTTCGAAAACTAAATGCAATCACTATACTCATCTTAAAGCAGTATTTGAATTTAATTAGATAACGAGATTTATGTAATTAAGTCATCGCAAGTCCATAAGTGAACCTAAAATCGACATCATCTTAGGTTGAGTAATATGTAGGTGAAGAGTCTTATTGTTAGCTTGAGGGAACTTTGATTGGTAAGGCATCAATTGCGAAAAGAACGTAACAAAGCACCGAGTTCCTAGCGTGAGCAAATATGGAGGGCTTCACTCTTCCCAATCTGATGCAGTCTCAAGTAGGATTGAGACTATTAATTCGGTTTTGGTTGGACTAAGTTTGAAATTAACAAAATAAATCTGAGTTGATTGGATTTTAAATTAATTTCGAGTTTGAAATTGATTTGAATTTTGATATGAAAATTTGAAAAATTCAGCTCTCAGTTGTAATAATGAATAATTAAAAAATTGAACAAAATTAATGGAATAAGTAAAAGTTAATTAGAATTTAACCTAAATTCTTGTTTAAATTTGATTTGAACTTTTATATGAAAGTTTGAAAGATTGGACTCTTGTCATCAAAATCAATTATTAAAAAATTGAATTGATTTAATAATAAAAATCTTGAATCGACTAATTTTTTGATTCATTGGTCCACCTATAGGTCATACTCGAGCTCAAGCTTATGTTTAAGCTCGGGATTATGTTCAAGTTTTAATTAAATCTTTTTTTATTTAAAATTAGAAAACGTCACTTAAAATTACCCTAGTCCACTTTGCATATACATCTCTTCTCTCGCTATAATAATGAATAATTAAAAAATTGGACAAAATTAATGGAATAATTTCGAGTTGATTAGATTTTAAATTAAATTATTGTTTAAATTTGATTTGAACTTTTACATGAAAGTTTGAAAGATTCGACTCTCATTATAAAAATCAATTATTAAAAAATTAAACTGTTAACTGATTTAATAATAAAAATCTTCATTTGACTAATTTTTCAGTTCGTTTTTTAATTTTTTGGTTTAATTTATGTTAATGATCTCTGTTGTTAAAAGTTGATCAAGCTCTTTAGGAGGTGGTCGAGTTGGCGGCAGAGGCATGAGGTCAAAAAATCTTGTATTCAAATTCCTTTACTAATACTCTCTCGATCGAACCTGTTGGAATTGTATTTTGTTAATTACCTAATTTATAAATTATTATAATTGCATAAAAACGTATTCAATCGTACATTCGAACAATATGAATTCCAATTTTCCATTAAATAAGTCTATTAGTTTTTTTTGTAGTCAATTGGTTGAATCAAAGGACGCCATGATGATTTAGGAAGGCAAGCTCTTTCATAAAAATAAAAAACGCTAAGATTGATCTGATTATGATTTTGACAACAACTAATCCTTTCACTTTCGTTTTTGTTAACCATGATTTGATCAAGGAATTTTCATATCCCTCGTTGAACGAAAATTTCTGCCTGCTCAAATTTTTTAATTAGAAGTTATCAGTTTTAGAACTCGGGTCAGGCTAAGTTCGGACAACTTTGTTAGAGTATTTTATATTGACTAAATATGAATATTAAAGAGATTATAAGTGGTAAGAGCCTACTATTCAAATGACTAATTATAGTTATTTTGATAATAATTGACTCAAATCTAATTCTTATTAACGAGTTCTACACTCTACCGTTATTAAAAATTCTAACATGATATCGGAGTAGATTTGGTCCGGATTATTAATTTTTCGATTGTCTGTTTAGATGTTCAATCCCAATAGCCCTGTCTAGTTATTACTGCGTTTATTTCAAGTGACAACTGCATGTCCAATCTCAATTACACTTGAGGGAAAATTTTAGAGTATCCTATATTGACTAAACATGAAAATATTAAAAAATTTATAAGTGGTAAGAGTCAACTATCTAAATGATTAGTTCTAGTTATTTTGACAATAGTTAACCTAAGTTCAATTCTTGTTAATTACTTTACTCTTTATTTTTATTAAAAAATTTATCAAATTTGAAACCGAAAAATAAAAAGTCTTAACTCTTAACTCAATATAAAATCCAATTTAACTGTCAAGTCTGAACCGCAGCTTTACTGCCGTACCTAATACCATTAGGTTTTCAAAATTTTTTTTTCTTTTTTTTTTTTGATTACATTAGGTATCGCAGCTTAGCCGGACTAATCTTAATCCTCTAAGACCCCACCCCAAGAACCCTAGAGGATGTAAATCTGGAACTCCAAGATCCCTCAGGTTCCTACATAGCCTGTATACTTCTGCGCACAAGGAGCCGTCACATACTTGATTGGTCGACTGCTGATTGATCGCTGGCCCCTCAA
>JAOSBN010000004.1:39303934-39321916 GCA_027563595.1 Erythroxylum suave | reverse complement strand
TCAATAGGACAACTTCCTATTTCTCCTCCTTTGGCGTGACTCGAACTCAAGACCTCCTGTAAAGGAGAGCCTTAAGTAAGGATGTTAAGCCATTAGGCCAACCCCTCGTTGTCGGTTTTCAAACTTTATATAATACGAGACTTTGGTAAGAAAGAAAAAAACATTTTTTAATCAAATTAAGGGATGGCTTCATTTAATTAATATTTATAAATTTAGTGCCGTTCGAAAGTTAATGTGTCAAATTCACGTTGACTTCGACCTGTTTGAAAGGTCTAACTAATTATTAAAAAATTAATCAGTTTGGTTAATTCAATTGTGAAAATTTTGAATCTACTTAACTTTTTAGTTCAGCTTTTAATTTTTCAGTTTCATTTACTTTAATAATTCTTATTATTAAAACAACTAATTTATTAACTAAATAGTTATTTTTGAAAATTAATCAATTTTAATTAATCAATTAATTTTTGTTTAATATTTTTTAAAAATTAAACTTTAAATTCTTTAATAAATAAGAATAGTCTCCTTTAATAATATTTTAAAATTTTTAATTTTGTTAAATCTTTAACCTATTTTATCACATTCTAATATAGATTGCATTTTTAAATCTTAAATTTTGTGTCTCACTGATTTAACTTTCGATCTAATTTTTAAAATATTAGATCTAACAATCTAATCTCTCTCCTTAAAACTCACATCATTTTAATTTAACTGTTTAAAATGGCATTAATTTAGCTTTTTAAAATTTAAAAACCCAATACTAAAACTATAATTAATTATAGCAAAACTCAATACTAACAAGGGAACATGGATATGATCCAACGAAAAGAGATAATCTATTTCTCTTTCCCTATTCCCACCTTATTTTAATGCATGATATCCACCTATTTAACTTTATCTTATTTATTTATTGTTAAACGTGTGGACGCTACATAAGGGAACATGGTTGAGAATAGGAAAATTAGATAGACTTTTTTTTTTTAAACGGAGGAACCGCAGCCGCTATCTTTTAAATGCATACTAAGTAAATTTTCAGATTGATACAATAACCTGCAAATCACGTTAATTGGGTATTTTATATTAGGCAAGTTCTGTACGACAGACTCAATCAAGAGAGCATATATAGGAAATTCAAACTCATGACTTTTTGATCCTATACTCTTTACTCCGCTAACTCGATCACCCTAAAATACGGAATATAGAGAATCTTGCTCCATACCCAACTTTGCCGTTCCAACGCATAAGTGTATGAAGTGGACAACGCATCTCAATTTCCAGTGTGGTCAGTGTCATGAAGTCAAATATAAATCCAATCAGCTTCGAAAACTAAATGCAATCACTATACTCATCTTAAAGCAGTATTTGAATTTAATTAGATAACGAGATTTATGTAATTCAGTCATCGCAAGTCCATGAGTGAACCTAATCCATAAGTGAACCTAAAATCGACATCATCATAGGTTGAGCAATATGTAGGTGAAGAGTCTTATTGTTAGCTTGAGGGAACTTTGATTGGTAAGGCATCAATTGCGAAAAGAACGTAACAAAGCACCGAGTTCCTAGCGTGAGCAAATATGGAGGGCTTCACTCTTCCCAATCTGATGCAGTCTCAAGTAGGATTGAGACTATTAATTCGGTTTTGGTTGGACTAAGTTTGAAATTAACAAAATAAATCTGAGTTGATTGGATTTTAAATTAATTTCGAGTTTGAAATTGATTTGAATTTCGAAATGAAAATTTAAAAAATTCAGCTCTCGCTGTAATAATGAATAATTAAAAAGTTGAACAAAATTAATGGAATAAATTAGAGTTAATTAGATTTTAAATTAAATTATTGTTTGAAAAATCGAACTGATTTAAATTTAATAATGAGAATCTTGAATCGACTAATTTTTTGGTTCATTTTTTAATTTTTTTGTTTGATTTATGTTAATGATTTATGTTGTTAAAAGCTAATTAGGCTCTTTAGCGGGTGGTTGAATTGGTAGAGTGAGAGAATACGGGGCTAAAAGGTCCTGTGTTCAAATCCCCCTACCTATACTCTCTCGATCGAGCTTGTCGTACAGGGCTTGCTTAGTACGGAGTACCTAATTGATGTGATTTACAGGTTATTACGTCAATATGGAGGTTTATTCAGTGCACATCCAAAAGATAGCGACTGCGAGTTTCTCCATTTTTAAAAAAAGTTGATTAATTTACTAATTAATTGACTAGTTTTTATCAATTATTTTTTTGTAGACTAAAATAAACCAATTAATTTTTATTTAATAGTCTCCTTTTAATAAAAAACTTCAAAATTTTTGATAAGTAAGAACAATCTTTTTGATCATATTTTAAATTCTTCATTTTTATTTAATCTTTAATCGATTTAATAATGATCGATTAAACCTTTTAAACCTTACACATCGTGTTGTATCGATTTAACTTTCAATCTAATTTTTAAAACATTGATAAAAATAATGCCACTTTAATATAATTCAACAAAATTACATTTTCTAATTTATAAATTTGAAATTTTGAAATCTAAAACAATATTATTTTAATGTGACATAACTTATTATTATTCTCAATTTCAAAGTATATTAACATTTTATTTTAATATTAAAACAATTTTATTTAATCTTTAATCAATTTAATAATGACCGATTAAACCTTTTAAACCTTACACATTTTGTCGTATCAATTTAACTTTCAATCTAATTTTTAAAATATTGATAAAAATAATGCCGTTTTAATATAATTCAACAAAATTACATTTTCTATTTTATAAATTTGAAATTTTGAAATCTGAAATAATATTATTTTAATGTGACATAACTTATTATTATTCTCAATTTCAAAGTGTATTAACCTTTTTATTTTAATATTAAAAACCCGTACTTATTACTTTCTAAATATATTTAAAATAAATTTCGGATGCATTAATTAAGCAGTTCCTAAATTATGTGTATAGAAAAATCAATTAACAAATTAATGATTTAAAGTGAAATAACACTTCAACTCAAATATTTATTAAATCATCGTCATCATCTCACCCAGTTGAATTTCATATTAACACGGAGCTTAAAAAGGTCTAATAATACGTAGCCGTACTCCTATAAAGTAGAGAGGTTATTTCTGAAAGACCTAAAGACAAATGTTTAGTAAATATGGTCAATAATTTAAAGTTTGTAGGAGTTTCTAATAAACCAATAAATTTATTATTCTGAATTGATAACTCATTAAAAAAAATATAACAATTAAACAAGTCAATTCCTGCAAATTTATTGCTGCAATAAAATAAATAAAATGTATAAATAAATCTAAAAAAGAATAATTTGTAATATTTTGATTATGCCTATAACATTTTGATAATATATGAAATTTGTTAATTAATAACACAACATAAAGAATGTATTCGTCAAAACTAAGAATGTCAATACGTCGAGTCGAATTACGGATTGGGTCAGCCCGTAATCTGACCCACTTTATATATATATTTAAAAAAAGTCAAAAGTGACATTGTTTTTGAAGTAACAGTCGGGCCACAGGTCGGGCCGTGCTGACATACTAATATTTTTATAATTTTTAAGCCTCATTGTCACATAATTAATTTTTTAAATCAGTCAAAAAACTAATTTCCACAATGATATGACAAGGTCTACTAATTATATATTTCAAATAGTAAGTCTCACTTGTTACGCAATAATAAGACTCATATTTATACGTTTTAGATAGCGAGTCTTACTTGCTATATGTCACCGACGTCATTTTTATTTAAAAATAAAAAATAATGCCATATTAACATTGATGTAATGTTTAACTAATTAAAAGTTGATATTGTTAAAATTTTCATTTACTTGGAGTCTGTTGTGATTGTTTTGAAAATTTTAGAGTTTAATAAGAATGTTTTTGTTGTATAGAACAAAATCTTCTGTGTTCTGAAACAAGATTAGCATAGGATTATGAACACAGAAGATTTGATCCCTGTTTTATATTTTATTGTAAATGTCGAGGTTAAAAAATAATTTTAGCTAATTTTTAAAAGTTAATAATGTATATTTAATCATTTGGTTGCTGAAGATCCGACTATACTCGAAGTCGGACTTGAGCATAAAGCTCGAGCCCAATTGAGTTTCAAACCAAAATCGAATCTAGGTGGACCCGACCCGTTGTCAAACTTTTTTCTTTCTTTTGGATCAATAAATGATATTTGTAATTTACGAAATTCGTACCTAGGGATGGTCGTGGGTTGTCAACCTAATTAATATTTGCACTACCTAATCCAAAAAATAGATATGGAGGCTAAAAATTAGATTTTAAATGAATGCTGAAAAATAGATGTTGATATAGATTTGGATATAGGTCTGGTGATAACCCGAACTGATGGATACCCATACTTAACCCGTTTTTTATTAACTCTATTTTTCTATTTTCTTGAATAGTTATGGTTCAATATAATTAAATATTAATATTTTCTTAAGAGAAACAGCTTTAAAATTCCCACTTTGCCCCTCACCTTTTTCCAAAATCAAAATCTCGACTCATTTTTATCAATTTTATGATTTTTTAAAGACATACAAATCAAAATTTTGACTTATTATTGTTTAAGTAATTTTAATTTGGAACGTTCACAAAAATTTGCTCTTTATATTTTCTATTTTGAAAGTTATATTTTTATGTGCATTACAACTCGATCGATATTTAAAAACTCGAACAATCCAATAAATTTAAATATGAATAATAAATCATAAAAATTGATAAATTTTAAATAAATAATTAGTTGAGTTATAAAAAATAAATATAAATATGAGTAAAATTTTAAATAAATAATTAGTTAAGTTGTAAAAAATAAATATAAATATGAGTAAAATAATACCCAAACCAAATCCTTCACATTGTCGTCCCTATTTGTACCCATTAAAAAAGCCCACAAAACATAAACATAAAACCAGACCACACTCATGTGTCAGAACATAAAATCTCGATCTTCTTTGACACTGTTCTCTTTTTTCCCTTATCATTAGTCAACAATGGCTACTATTAATTTCCCTCCCCCACATGCCTCCACTTCTCTTCGCTCAGTCTCTTCACACTCTTCCCAGAATCCCCCCAAATTCTCGTTCTATTCACTCCCTAAACCCTCCATCCCTTTCCCTTCTCTTCCCTTAAAACCTCGTACTACGATCAGACATCGCATTCTAGTCGTCGCGGGAGCCGTCAGGACCCTCTCGGAAACTGACTTGGTTCCCGTTCCGTCGACGCCGGAGGACCTCTCTGCAAAATTTCCGACAGATTGCGGTGTCTACGCCGTTTATGATGGGAGTAACGATCTTCAGTTCATTGGCATCACCAGGAACATCGCGGCTAGCGTTTTGAATCACCTGAAGTCGGTACCGGAGCTGTGCAGCTCCGTTAAGGTGAATTTTTGCACTTTAGTACCTCTATTTACTATATCTATGAACTTTCCCTTGATTCATTGTCTTCATTTCAATGTATTCCACATAGCATAGCATTTCCGAGCTTTGGATTATATGGTATATAGGGTTAAACGAAAGTGCCTTTTACTAGTGAATATGAATTGTGGTTGGAATTTGAGATACTTGGTATTGTGAAAAATTGCTACTTGGTACCACCAAATACTTGATTTATGAGAAGGAAAGCTGCTTTGCTAGTTGAACACTTTCTCACAGGGGCGAGGAAAGGTGGTTAGATTGAACATAAAGCTAGTAACTTTTGGTCCTTTTTTCTTAATAGAAATAAAGGATAAAAAAATATAAACCTGAAAATTTGTAATTCTAAAAATTTTCAAAAAAATTGTTTTTAATTATTTTTAAAAATATCTTCTCTTAGACTTTGATTAGAAAATAATTACAAAATACATGCCTGAACTAATTAAATATGACTCAAACTAATAATTTATTATAATTATCTTAAATTATTAACCCTACATGTCAGCGGAATTTATACTGGTTATTATTAAATTGTTAATTTAAGTCGAACACATATATGAAGTTGGAACAAGTAGATATAGAGTAATTATGAACATGGAATTAACCAGAATGTGTGAAGAAATCCACACTTGATTGTTGATAGCCTAAAGTACTTACTTGCACCACTGTCTTGAACAGCCAAGATTGTGTAGTTGATGTGGAGTTTCAGAACGTTAGAGGTGAGGTTAGTGTTGAGGCCGTTCTGGCATAGTAGTTGGTGGTTGGTAGCAGGATTGTTGACTTTGATCGGATTGCAGGCTGCAGTTCGCATCCGGAATTGCTAGTAATTTTCTGTCAGCTATACAGCGGTGAATTCATTCCTCGGCATTGTACACACTGTTGGTCATACCATGGAAGCTGGCCATGCTCAAAGTCGTTACTTTAACCACTCTTAATCATGTTTAATGTTGCAAAATACCCTTTTAGAATCCTGTGTTTGGTTTTTCTACTTCCATGCTAGGGCTGTGTTAGAGCTGGAATTACTAGATATACAAAAGGGGTGACCTTATTGATGCATCAACACTGCATTTTTCAGGTCTTGACGTGTGATACGGCAGTAGTTATTTGTTACCGATTTGGAATGATGAATACAAACAGATGTCTGCCGAGTTTTCTTTCCCCTTCTTGCTCTTGATGCTCTGAATTCACTTGCATATCATTGATTTTGATGTTGAGATGCCTCGTAGGTTATGGTAGTAGATGAACCTGACAGAGCAGCTCTGACTCAAGCGTGGAAGTCATGGATGGAAGAACATATAAAGGCTACCGGAAAAGTTCCACCAGGCAATGAATCCGGAAATGCGACATGGATACCGCAGCCAGCTAAGAAGAAGGCTGATCTCCGTCTCACACCGGGTCGTCATGTCCAACTAACTGTTCCACTGGAAGAGCTCATAGACCGATTGGTAAAGGAGAACAAGGTGGTGGCTTTCATCAAGGGATCGCGAAGTGCCCCGATGTGCGGATTCTCGCAAAGGGTAATCGGCATTCTTGAACGTGAAGGAATCGATTATGAGAGTGTTGATGTGCTTGATGAAGATTACAATTCCGGGTTGAGAGAGACTTTGAAGAAGTATAGCAACTGGCCTACTTTCCCCCAGATTTTTGTGAATGGTGAGTTGCTTGGAGGCTGTGATATCGTAACTTCCATGTATGAGAAAGGAGAACTCAGCGGTCTACTTAAAAAAGTGAAGTCTTGATTTAATATGATCGGTTCAATGGACAGGAATTAGATGATAGTATCGCAGAGTTTGCAATGTAGTTGTGTTGCTTGGAGTAGATTTAAGGCATATCACTGAACTTCTTCTAAATTTAATTGAAAAATAATGACAAAATAGTTGGAGCGAGCTTTGTTTTTGCATGGTAACGTTACCTTTTGAGTTTTTTACAACTACTTTGTTTGATGACAACACGAACTCCATCAAGTTTTAGGTCAAGTTCAAATTGTCTATTTAGGGGCTCGATTCACCTAATACAACCCGAATTTGCCTCAAAATTCGGGTGGGTTTGTATAACCCGGCTCAAACACGAGCTCGAGTTTAAGCGGATCTTTTAACATAACGTTGTTGTAGAACGAGCCTTAGCCCAAACTCTAATGCTACCATCTCATAGAGATGACAATTAAGTCCGAGTTTAATTCAACTTAACATTAACGGGCTTCATCCATTTCAATTGGATTTGGGCTGGTATAGAATTTTTTCTAGATAAAATTTGGACGAGCTGGAGTTTAGGCTCAAGTTAAGTTATAATAAAATGAAATATTTTTCTATTTTTTTTTTTTAAAATCAAGCAAAGTAAGTTTCAGGTCGATCAGGCCCGGATCGAGTTTGGGCTCGGTAACCTCTTAAGACATTTGTATATAAAAGCTTAATGGGCCGTGAGACAACTAAAGCCAGTAACTTTTCAAGCTCTTTATTTTCTTTTTCTTTTTGTTCCGGTATTCATAGGAACGATTTCTCAACTAATACAAACTAATCAAGATTTTATGATTATGAGTAAATCTCTAAAAATAATGGATAAATTACATTTTAAAAATTAATTTTAACACTAATTAAAAATATAAAATTAATTAAATTAAACAATTTAGAATACAACTCTATTTTAACTTATACAATTAATTTTATTAATCATAAACTATCAAATAAAGTTTATTTGGTTAAAATTTAATAAATTTGAATTCAAATTTTATATTTATTCTTAATATTAATAAATGAGTTAATTAATTGATTTTTACTTTTATTTGTAATAAGAATATAAAATTTTATTTGTTTTAAAAAATAATTACATTAAATTTCTTAATTTATTTTAATTTTTATATGATCTCATTATATTATTCTGTCATATTTTGTTAATTATAAGCAACAAAATCTCGGAGGCACATTAAGTTTGATGAGGTCCAATAATATGCAACCTTACGACTAATTAATTGTTGTTAGCTTGTAATTTAAAATGTTATCATATTATATAAAAATATATAGACAATTAACAAAATATAGAAAATATTTATGTTAATAAAATTAAAGTTAGGAATTAATGAAATTAGTTTCTGGTGGTCGAGTTGGTGGAGTGAAGGGTATGAAGCTAAAAGGTTCTGTGTTTGAATATCCTTATTTACACTCTTTCGATCGAGTCTATCATACAGAGCTTGCCTAGTATAAAATACTTGGTTAACATAATTTGCACGCTATTGCATTAATCCGAAAGTTACCCAATGTGCATTTAAATGATAGTAACTATGGGCTTCTTCCAAAAAAAACAGTGATTATGTTTGCTTTTTAAAAATTTTAATATTTGATTAACCTTTTTATATTTTTAATTAATATTATAAAATCATACGGATCATTTTGAAGTTGTCGCGTTCTGTTTCCTCTTTCGTTTGGTCAAAAGTCCAAAAAGAACTCGTAATTAAAAAAAAGAAAAATTAAAAATTTTAAAAAGAACATAAAGTCCAAAACAGCATTCTCATTTCTCTGTCAGTTGGTTCGCGTCTTAATATGGCTATGACCTCGTTGTCTCTTTTCAGTTGGTCCTCAGATCATTGATTTTCCAGCCAAACAAACAATCAATCTTATCATCCATTTCACGATCTTTTCTACTATGGAAACCTCCTTGTCTTCTTCTTCACGTAGATTCAAGCTTCAGGATCAGTTGGAATTGCAAGAGTTTCAGGACAAGTATGTGATCAGATCTGTCACATCTCCAAATCAAGGGTTCTTGATTCGCCGTAGCGATGGCGACATCGAGGTCATCAACGGTACTCTATTTCTTCTCATTTCATGCGTCGACTTGTTCTAGGTTCCGTGATTCTTGTGATTTTTTGAAGTTTTTTTTGGCATATAAATGAAAGCTGTTAAGGGAACTTCAAGATTTTAATTTTCTTTGAAGCTTTTGATGGTTTATTGGTTAGCTTGTTGTTGCAGATGAAAGTAATTTTGGAAGGCCTTCTAAAACTTCGACAGTCTATGGCGTGGCGGGAACAATAAGGTTGCTTGCAGGTAATTACTAAACACTCCATTTGCAACAAAGTTTCAACGTTGTTTCTTGGGCTTTTGAGTAATCTTAAGTGAGTTATGCTGTGATGGGGTTTCCTGATTCTGTTTAGTACATTGGAATTTAAAATTTTCTTTATGTTGGTGCAGGAACTTACGTGCTTGTGATAACTTCTCGAAAAGAAGTTGGAAATTTTCTTGGTTTTCCTGTTTTTCGCGTAATGTCTATGAAGTTCCTCTCCTGCAACGAAGCATTGAAATTTTCAACTTCACAAGAAGTAATGTTTGATGCTAAACTTATATCCTCATCTTTTGAGACCATTTTTGTTTCTGAACATCACGCATTATATCTTAATCGCAGAAAAGAGATGAGGCTTATTACATGAATTTACTGAAAATAGTGGAATCAACTCCTGGGTTGTACTATTCATATGAAACAGATATGACGTTAAAGTAAATTCTTTTATCTTGTACTAAATCTCGGTTATGATTGTTTCTTGTCGGTGATTACGATTTTAAAAGAATTTCACATTCTCCTATTTTCCAGCTTACAGAGAAGATCCAAATTAGCAGAAGGGTGGATGGCTAAACCATTTTGGAAGCAGGTGGGTATTTGTATTTTTCGTTAATAAATTGGTAATTGAATACTTGAAACCCAAAATTAAAAGAATTTGTAAAAGTTTAGAAAAGTTATTTCTAGATTAAATGGATGTATTTTTCAGAGAAGTTTGCATCTATGTGCTAGAATTGTTTTGATAGAGCAACTTCACTCTGTGGAAATCTCGTCAGATTGTCACAATCTTCTCAAATATCCTTGTAATTCAAAAGAAGATACTGGTGGTTTTGGGAACGACTCATGTAATATTAAATTGTAGTTGTTCAGTTGATTCTCAAATTCATGTTTTAGAGACAACCTTTAAAATGGAATCTATATGCTTATTTTTTGTACATTGCACGCATTTGCAACATCTTTAGTTGTTGAGATTATTAAACTTTTATTTGCTGCATTCCAGGCTGACCCTCGATTTGTTTGGAATAGAAATCTATTAGAGGAACTTATTGAGCTGAAGGTAAAAAGAGATATTCATTGCACTGGCTGCCCATTAGGCTAGTATATTGGCATGATTTTCTTGTTTCTTAATTAGTAATATTAATTCTTCAGAAAAATAGTTCCAGTACAATATTTTCTTCTTCCTAACAACTCTCTCTTCTTCTTCTTTTTTCCCCTTCTCTTCTCTCTTTTATTGGCAGCTTGACGAGTTCATCATTCCTATAGTACAAGGCAATATCCTGAAAGTCTATGATGCCCTATATGTTATATTTATTATCTTTGTTGCTGACTTTGTTGGTTCACATCTGTAATTGTCTTCAGAGGCTCTAAATGCAGTGTATAAGTAGCATACTTTATTTGACAGTTGTTCTTCAGGAAAATGTATGCACTTAACCAAGATATACGCTTTGGAGCTGTACAGTTAACATTGAAGGGTTCACCAGCCACACTTACATTACTTTCAAGAAGGTGTAACCGCCGTTTAGGTATTTACATTTAGGGAATAAATGATACTGATTGCTAATTTTTGGCTGCAAGTAAGTGGTTCATATTTTTGTTCATTATATGGTAATTCTGTGGTCTAGGAACACGAATGTGGAGAAGAGGAGCTAATTTTAATGGAGATGCGGCTAATTCTATCGAAACTGAGCAATTGCTAGAGCTGAAAGGTTTTAGGTCCTCACTATTGCAGGTACATTTTCTATTTATTTGTTAAAAATTAGCTGCATCACTTGAATACCTGGTATTTTCCCTTAAGTTAATAATCTCTGAGGTTCTTTCCCTTGGAACCTGGCATTCCTTAAGAGATAGTGCAGTGCAAGCCGAACCCTAATCAGATTCGAGCCTGTCGCTTCTTGTAGCCCTGCCTCCACAAAGAGACCTGACTGACACTGCTACTTCTCATCCTAGCCTAGCCATGAGCTTTACTTGATTTTTCAGCCATTCCTTTATCGTCATCATTGTGAACAGACAAATGTAATCCATTGACATTAGATAGTCCCATCATCTTTCTTCCTTTCGTGCCAATTTGTCTTGTTTTTTAAGGCTAAGTGATGATATCCTGCGTTTGGATTCAAAGATGCTGTAGAATTTCCATTTCCTTTGGATCCTACATCAACTATCGCACAGTTTACTATGGCCGATGGAACATGAATGTCCATATTCCTTCTGAATATTAGATATTTCAGAGCAATTTGGAATTGGAGACATGCATGCTTTGCTTAACAAACTCTCCAGCTAAAAATGTGCCTAGAGAATTAGTATAGATCATGTTCTGGTTTTCTTTCATAATGGAGCACATAATTTCTATCTGAACAATGTCTATCTACTTTTCTCAGGTTCGAGGGTCCATTCCACTTCTTTGGGAACAAATTGTTGATTTGAGCTATAAACCGCATCTTAGGGTTATTAATGATGAGCAAACAGTATGCTTCAACTCAAAGTCACCATAAAATTTAACCATTTCTTGAGGTCATATTTACTGTATATTTTGCCTGTTTTGACCCAGTCAAGCGTTGTAGAGCGCCATTTTCATGATCTTTCCCAACGATATGGGGATGTCATAGCTGTTGACTTAACTGATAAGGTCAGAGGTTTTTTCATTTTCTTCGACTCTTAGCATGCATGTCCAGCATTAGCGGTTCTTTGAAAATTATCTATGAGCGTCACATCTTTTTGGGTAGTCCATACTCTAGTTTTGACTTTTGGTTGTGCAATTATAAATTGTTTGTTCCAGATATAAAATGCTCCATGTCTATGTGTTTTTGCTAATTTGTGTTTTACTAATGTAGCATGGTGATGAAGGTCAATTAAGTGCTGCATATGCTGCTGAAATGCATAAGCTTGCAACCGTGAGGTGTCTTTTGCTTCCTTTTACTACTTATCTCTGTCAAAGTGTGAAACATCTAAAAATTTTGGAATGTTCACTTCAGTTTTACCATTTGTTACTGCACACCTTTTCTTGGAAACTCAATCCATACGAGTGCTGTAAATTTCATATACTAAATTACATTGCAGATATGTTTCTTTTGACTTCCATCATATATGTGGCAACTCAAAATTTGAAGGCCTACAAGTACTGTATGATCAGATATCGGAGGAATTCCAAAAGCATGGGTAATGAGAACAAGAATTTCTTGATAATTCTTTCCAAGTACTTGTGACCCAGTTATACTGGCTTTCCATAATATCGTTTTTAATCATTACTGTTCCAGCTGAGCAGATACTTCCTTATAGACACAGAAGGAACCATAAAAGAGGAGCAGAAAGGGATCATCAGATCCAATTGCATTGATTGCCTAGATCGAACAAATGTTACCCAGGTTGGTGGACATGGTTATGGATTAAATTTTTTCCATTACTTACTGATTCTGTTGTCACTAACTAATTCTGCAGCTTGATATTACAACTTTAGATGTGTTACCTAATTTTCTTCCCTGTTCTGTTTAAACAGAGCTATCTTGCTGAGAAGTCTTTGACTGAACAATTACAAAGAATAGGAGTACTTACTTCTACAGAATGCATTTCCATGTACAACGAAGATTATGTAAAGTTTAGGGCGCGTATGTAATTTCTAGGTTACTATTCTAATTTTCAAATTTGGGTAGAATGTCTCTGCCAAAATTCTCAGCTTCAATATTGGATATTTCAGTGTGGGCTGAGCAAGGTGACGAGATAAGCCTTGAATATGCAGGAACTTATGCCCTAAAAGGGGACTTGGTGAGGTAAGTCAGAATAAAAATTGTACTTAGTGATAGCTATATTCTGCGTATATCGCATTATTATACACATTTGGCTCTGGGAAACTGCAGATATGGAAGACAGACCTTTGGTGGAATGATAAAAGATGGTATAAGTTCTCTTTCAAGATACTATTTGAATAATTTTCAAGATGGAGTTCGACAGGTGATCTTCCGCTTTTTCTTCTCAGTATTAAGGACTTCTTATCGCATCGAGAAAGCCTGTGCCGGTCTATTGTGTACTTAACCATGAGCTCGTTCAAATGCCTGCAGGATGCACTTGATCTTATAAGTGGTCACTATACTATAAACAGAAATGGTCCTTCACCGTTTCAGCTCAACGGATTTGAATCATTTTCTGTAAGTTTATCATCTCTTTCTGTATCCAAATTACAAGTTCCTGTTATTGCCCACCTTTTCTGCATTTATATACAAATTCAGACTCAAACTTACCTCTTCTCATCACATTGAAGATCAAGCATTCTTTATCAGGATGCATTAATCTATATTTACTTTCGCATTCTTGCATCAAAACTAACATAAAACTTATACTTACTTCGGAAAGTACTGGGACAGTAACTATGAAAAAAAGCTTCCTGGTTTGGTGGCAAAATCATTATACAGAAATCAATTAGAAGATAATATTTAAAGAAAATACTTAAAAACCTTCCTGCTTGTCGTCAGTATCTCCCGGTAGCATCGGCTCTACTGATTGGAGGTTTGACAGTGACTTCCTTCACACTTCAACAAGGTAACTCATGCATTTCATTATTCTTGTGTCAAGTTCTTGCTCTTTTCAGTTAAGAGTTGATTGATTATGCTTCGTAATTAAATCAACAGCCGGCCGAAATGCGCATCAGTATCTGTCTTCTGTGCTGTTGGCCGGAGTAACTGCCGGCGTTATGGCCCTTGTTAAAGCCAATGGAAGGCAGTTCTGTTCAAGGCCTCGTTTGTGTGGCCTCCTGTAAGTCTGCTGTCAAGCTTGATACCCCTTTTCGATAGACATGAACTGGGAGAATCTGAATCCAAATCCGAATCTGAAGCCCTTTCTCATTCGTAAGCTGATACAAGAACAAATATTTATCTACTCACGGTATTACTAATGCTATAGTTGAATTGCACTTTGGATATGCCTTGCCAGTTCGTAGAGTATTATCTTGTATGTACTGTCAAATATTGCTCTAGTTATTCTTTATATCATAATTAATAAGACAGTCCAATTTAAATTCATTTTTAATTAACTTGTTTAATTATTTTTAGAGTTAATTACAATTTGACTTATATGTGATTTGAATTTTTTTTTCACGTTTTGAAAATTCACTTTTCCCCTACTCCGCTCCTCAGCGGGATTTTAATTGGGTGTTGATGATGAAGTAAAATTTTCACCTTTATATTATTATTTAGTTATCACATAATTTTCTCTAGTGGTTTATTGGTGTTAGAATTTTTTAAAAATTAAAAATTAATATTATTTTGAGGTTTAAACAAATTATAAAGGAATAAATTATAAATTTCAAAATATGAACTAATTTTGTCTTAAAAATTTTCTCTTATATTTCAATTATTTAACACTTTAATTAAAAAACAATAAAATATATATGATGTAAACATAAAAAATGAACTAATTAAGTATGCATGGAGACTTAATTGAGTTTTGAAATAATTAAATTTGATATGAACTAATAATTTATTATAATTATTAGTTTAAATCAAATTTAATTTAAGTTTAAGAATTAAATTTTGTTACTAGTTAAATAATATTTAATTAGTTGAGACATAATATTCATTTTATATATATTTTATGGTAATTTTCACACAAAGTATAAAATAGGGAGTCTTTAAAAAAAGAAAAATTATAAAATTTAAATATTAGCATTAGGGATGACAATATTTAATATTTATCCCCCCTATCTGAGGAACGAGATCTTTTGAATCGTATGGATAAGATCTCATAGAACAGGATTACAGGACGGGCCTTTCCGAACTCATCGGACACAAAATGATCAAACCTAATTTCGACGGGAGCCCAAATCTTGAAAATATCAAATAAAATGAAATCTAAATGAAAAAAGATTAATTGAACTTTGCTTGGGCTCGGGTCAGGACATAAAATTTTTAAGTTGGCTCGAACTTGGAGATGAGCCCAAGTCCAGTAGCCCGAAAGGCAAGCCTACTCTTACTTTATTTTAAAAAAGAAGCTCTTCAAATGACAACATTACACTTGCTTTCTCTTATGTTGCCAATGATTGGACTGGGGGCTCTTTTGTCCAAGTAATAATAGTAGTCTGGTCGAATACTCTAGATTCTAATTGTTCGGCAAATCTTATACCAATCGAGAAAGGGCGGCAAGGGAGCAGATTTTGAGCAGAAGAGTCTTCAGAGGGTTAGAGAGAGAAAGAGGCAATCCATTGCTCAGTTTCAAGGGTTAGAGAGAAGTAAGTTTTGTTCTGCATTTTTTTTCCTTCTCGAAACCCTAGGCTTCGTATTCGCTCAGTTTGTTAGTTCCGTTACAGTTAGATTATGAAATATCGATATCTTTTCACTCGTAGAGTAGCTCTGTTGTGTCTTTGTGATCGGAGAAGCTCTATTTTTTGGTATTTCCGAGATTTAAAGGTTTGAGGAATCAGCTACTTTTTAAGGTTGCTCAATTGTTTGGATTAAACTTTGAAGTTTGAGCTTGTTTGATAGCTATGAAGAATTTAATTTATGTTATTTCAGCTTATCTTAGCTCTGATTCTATGTGTTATGATTTTCTATGTGTTAATTTTTCATGTCTAGTTTGGATTTAGCTTATTTGCTTTGTGCTGTTATAGTCGGATTAGCCTCCTCCGTCTTGAAGATAAAATACTGTTACCACAGCAATCAATTATCAAGTAACTTGTCCTTATTTCCTAATCTTGTGAATCTGTTATCACTTGCATGGCTGTGTGGTTACCTTTGATTGTGGAGAGAAGGAGAAGGTATAAAGGTTTTCTAATAAATGATGTTTTCAATATTTGTACGTGAAAATTACTATCATGGAAGAACATTCAAACTAGCAAGATAACTGCCGTATGAAGATGATATAGTTTCAATTTGCAAGATAACTTTTATATGGAAAGCTTCATCTAGTAAATTGACATATCTTATTAGTTTGATATATTGTACTTGCTGAAAACAGGTCTGCTAGAGTTGGGCGATAATGGCCAAGCATCATCCTGACTTGATTATGTGTCGTAAGCAACCAGGGATTGCTATTGGACGGCTGTGCGAGAAGTGTGATGGTAAATGTGTAATCTGTGATTCTTATGTGCGTCCTTGCACACTTGTGCGGGTGTGTGATGAATGCAACTACGGATCTTTCCAAGGGAGGTGTGTTATCTGTGGAGGTGTGGGTATTTCTGATGCATATTACTGCAAAGAGTGTACTCAACAGGAAAAGGACAGAGATGGGTGCCCAAAAATTGTAAACTTAGGAAGTGCAAAAACAGATCTGTTTTACGAACGGAAGAAGTATGGGTTTAAGAAAAGATGAGTAATCAGAGGTAATCTTCCTATTGCATTGGGATAAATTTCTTAATAACCAATGCCCTTTTCTAATGTTAGATTTTGTTGTCGACCTTTTGCTTAGGTTTTTGGTTTGGCAGACCTAAAGCAGTACCCCGGGCCAATTTCCATTTCATACCTCAAGTGCTCCTAATCGTCCTTCTACGTAACTTTGAATTTCATTTTCGGTTGGACATCTTTCATCTTCCGTGATCTGAAAATTTCATTTTGCTTCATCCTTATCCCATAGAGCTTCAAACCTATTTATTTAGCTTTGACAGGAAAGTAGATGTACTCTTGAGTACAAGTTGTAGCTTCATGGTTATTATTGTGGAACTAGTAGTCATCTTTTGAAGCTTATTTCGTTGATACTTCTCATATATGATATGATAAACTTGTTATAGAACTTGTAGATTCTAGCAATGTTTGACGTTTCAGTTACAGAAAATATGCCCGACTTGTTTTGCCAGTGTTTGAATATCACCTTGTTGAATTCTGGTATAGTGTTACTTTTGTCTTTACTCGACATTTAGGCATCTAAAAGCAACGTAAAACTTGTTGGACTATTGTAGATTGCGCCTGTAAGCTTTCCCTGTAGAGGTTGTTGGACCGATCTCATCAACTCCGTGCAAAAAGGCCTCGACTTATGTAGTCAGATCCAATCAAGGCCCGACTAAAGTCGATTGACTCAAAACGACATTATTTTGTTTAATGGTTAAAAAATCAATTAATTAAAATGATGATGATTTGTTCAATTTTAATAAACTAACTTTTTTTTTTAATCTAAAGCACCAACTGCTTTGAGATGGTAATAAAGTTGGGATTCGGCCCAACCCTGTTTGGTTCGACCGTATATAGGTATCTTCTCGATTTTTGCATGTAAATAATTCTACTTATTATTAAATTTTATTTATATATTTACGTGAAGTTTATATAAATATGTTAATAAAATTAAATATGTTAATAAAATTAAATAATACGAACCAGTTAATTGGTACAGAAAAATTAATTGTTTGGATGTAAAAATCGGGTGGCAGTCCTTAGTGCTGGCTACATATCAACATCTTAGCTATGGCACAATGAGCAGTACAAATAATTCTTTGGGATTGCTTGTTGCCACCTTCACTACCTCACGAGCCTTGCTCCTCCTTGCTTGCTTGCTTGGCATTGCTTGTTGCCTCTGAGTTGACTTGCACCTGCACACAAACATG
>JAOSBN010000004.1:39276488-39303834 GCA_027563595.1 Erythroxylum suave | reverse complement strand
TCTCGCCAACCCTAATCGAGTATAACCCAGCTGAACTACGAAAGGGAGAAGTCGTTTTGCTATATTAAGCTTGTATCTGTTATGCTCATACGGCGTTGTTGTATTTTATTAGTTTCTTCCCTAGCTGACGTCGTTTTGTCTGAGTGGTTGCCTCATTGTTGATGATCTTATTTTTATCTAATGAAATTTTTTAATTTCTAAAAAAAAAATTCTTTGGGAAATAGTATTTGGCGTTGGATGTTGGCCCCTATGATAATAGAGAAATAAGGAAATGTTTGAGAAAGACTTTATCAAACCATCATACACGATATATTCTATTGTGCGTATGGCTAACGGCTAGAAGATCCAGTTGACAAAGCAGATCCGATGGATAGTATGGACTCTGCTTCTAGCTGGTTGGTATGAGGTTAACATTGATGGGGCGACAAAAGGAACTCCGGGCTCAGCTGCAGCCGAGTGTCTGGTACGTAATGATTTGGATTTTTGGCAAGCTACATTGGTATGTAAGATTGGAATAACTAATACCATTGTAGCTGAACTATGGGCTATATATGAGGGCCTAATGCTTGTAAGGGAAACGCGGCTCTCTCTAGTGATATTGAAGTTAAACTCCATAGTTACTTGCCAACTAATAACTGGATCTTAACTTGGTTTCTATCGTACTGCCTCTCTGTTGCGTGTCATTCGTAAGTGTCTGAAGGTAGGTTGCGAGATTGTTGTTTGCCATGTTCATCGAAAAGGGAATGGGTGTGCGAATTGGTTAGCAAACTTTGGATTTATTATGTCTGGGAACTTTGCACGTCTGTCACAACCTCCAAGAGGCTTAACTCCACTTCTTAGCGGAGATATAATTAGGGTGGCTGTACCCCGTTTATGTTCTTTCTTATTTTTAATTTTTTTTTCTTTCTGTCAAGGCTTTTAGCCTCCATTTTATCAAAAATAAATAAATAAAAATTCCCGTGCTTTGTCACAATCTCTGGTGAGTCCGTTGTAATAAAACAGGCCTGAGGCTCTTGCCTCTCTCGTCTTTATTTGGGGTGTCACTTGATCCTGTCTCTTGTCTACCTTCTATTCTTCCAATTAAGTTGCTTTACCTTGAACTAAGTCTCTTCCAATGCCAAAGTGATTCGCATTCAGTTTCTTCGACATCATACGACCGCCGCAAAAACATTATACTCAGAAAATGTCGGGTTCAAACAGTACTTGGCTCATTATGTGTCGATTCTTATGACTGTGATGCGGCGCCGTAGATATGTAAGGAGTTATGATCGCAGTACGGCGTCGTAGGTGTGCAATAACCGAAATAAAAAGTGGAGATGCGGGGTATCGATCCCCGTACCTCTCGCATGCTAAGCGAGCGCTCTACCATCTGAGCTACATCCCCTTTGGAGGTTAAAGCAGTTCTTTACCATCCTACAACTGAAGAGAGAGAATCTTACCCCAACCACCATCAACAGTATCAAAATCTTATAAGCAAAGTGAAGAAAAGCACGGAAGGTCGAGCACTGTGGAGCTTTGGATTAACCACCAACAACTCAGATACAACAAAAAAAGTATATCATCCAATTCAATTTGTCTGTATTTTATATAGTCAAGAGTGTTTAGTTCGTTTTCTTTACAGGCGCCAAATCCACTCCACTTTCTCTGTTTCTAATCCACCATGTTAGCGGCGAAGCGACTTCTTCACAAGGCCGTCCACCATCAGGTCAGTCACGATGGTCAATGGTCAATCCTCCATCAATCAAGTTCGAATTTTTTGAGATTACCCTTTTAGTTTTTATTCACTTTTAACCATGGTGATCCTTGTTATTGCCTTTATTTGCTGAAAAGTTTTGAGTTTTCCTGAACTTCCAAAAAAAGTAATTTTCTGCATTCGTCACGCCGTCTCTTGTTTCTTGTTTCTTGAAGCGTTGTTTAAGTGGGTATTGGTTGTGGGGTTGATATGTAAAGAGGGGTACAAGTGATCAGTGAAGAAAGCTTGTTGAAACTCAAAATGATACGTTAAAGAGGATGATAATACTCAATTCTGAGTTGTGATCATTTCCTCTGTTCAGGGAAAGGTGGGACGTGGCAGTTTGAAGCCGGAAGACTTGGACTTGCAGGTATCGATCCACTATGGTATTCCTTCTACATCGTCACTACTTGCTTTTGATCCAGTTCAGCGCCTTTTAGCTGTTGGCACTCTGTAAGCATCTCGCTTCCAACTTCTCTTCCTCTATTTTTTCTCCCCCATACTTTTAACCATTCTTTGTATTTTATAATTGAATTTAGACCCAATAAGTCCTTAGTATTCTGCTTGTTGTAGGGATGGGAGAATCAAAGTGTTTGGAGGTGATGGTATTGAAGGGCTTCTAATGTCCCCAAAATCATTGCCTTTTAAGTATCTGGAGGTTGTACTCGTTATTCTAACAATATTTTTGGTTTTGCCTATCTATGTTTAGTGGTAATTGACGTGTGTAGTATTTTTCTGCAGTTTTTCCAAAACCGGGGTTTCTTAGTCAGCATAACTAATGAGAATGATATTCAGGTACTGAGTTATGCAGTTATAGTTTAAGATCCTGTCTGCTGTCTTTGGACCTCTGAATTTCTTTTTTGTGCTTACGGAAGATGCATATCACTTCAAAATGCATTTTTTTTCCGAAAACTTTCAAAGAGAAAACCTTCCAAATATATGAGGATGATACCAGTGGCATTTTTTAGGAATAGTGCATATGGTTTGATGTAATTTGACTGAAATTTATGCATATTATTACCTTACCTATCAACTTATTTTAATAGGTCTGGAATCTGGAGGACAGATGTCTAGCGTGTTGTTTACGATGGGAATCAAATATTACTGCCTTCTCTGTTATCAGCGGCTCCTACGTAATGTACTGTATTGCCATAACACAAAGTGTCAAATAGGCTGCTAATGGCAGTGGAGAAGACTATTGCATGAGTGATACATTGCATTGTTTATTACTCATAGGTACCTTGGAGATGAGTGTGGTATGGTTTCTGTGGTGAAGTTTGATGCTGATGATCCTAAATTGTTGCGGTTGCCATATCAAATACCTGAAAGCTCTTTAAAAGGTACTTTTTCTTGCTTGGATAGACTGGTGTTTTCTAATGATATTCTTTCGTTCATTGCTCTATATATATTCTTTAAAATACCAACTTACATGGTGGCTATCAACAATTTTTAATATTTGTTGTTCTAGCTTTTTATTTAAGAAGCTTTCACTAATATGCTTTAAAAGCTAAGAAAAAGGCCGTGTATTATGTATGTTTGTTCATCCATCACTTTTACTGTTTTCTTTTTGGCTTATCACTCTTATTGATGTTTGCTGACTAGTATGGCTAATGAAGTTTTTACTTTGTGATGATGCCAAGTTATGTCTAATTTTAGCTCATGTTTTCTTCGTTGTGCCAAATGTCTTTGTCTTGGCCTATTCACAGAAGCTGCTGGATTTCCATCGCCTGAACATCAACCTATTATTGGAATTCTTCCACAATCTAGTCCATCCCAAAATAGGCAAGATACAATTACTTTTCTTTTTCTTTTTGGCTTGTGTTCTTGGGTCAGGCACAATCTTTGTTCATGACAGCAAGTTAATTATATTTAATAACTTTTTTCTTTTTCAATTTTTTCTTTTGAGCCATTTGTTGCATGAACTTTGAAATTTGTTAACTTGGATGTGCTTTTCTTAACCATGCTTTATCATCTTGCTCTACAAATTACTTTAGTTGTCCACTGTATATCTTCTAATACATTGGGGATTTTGCAGACTGTTGATTGCCTATCAGAATGGCTTGATAATTCTCTGGGATATTTCTGAAGCTCGAGTTCTTTTTGTTGGAGGTGGTAAGGACCTCCAACTGAAAGGTGGAATCAGCAACCCCCAAAGTGCAGCAGATACTAATGATGAAGACAATTTATCTTATCACCTACAGGAGAAAGAGATAAGTGCTCTTTGTTGGGCTTCTTCTAATGGTTCAATTCTTGCAGTTGGTTATATAGATGGGGACATCTTGTTATGGAAATTGTCAACTGCTCCCTCTTCTAAGAACCAACAGAGTGAAGTCTCTAACAATATTGTTAGGCTACAATTATCATCTGCTAAAAAGAGGCTGCCTGTTATTGTCTTGCACTGGTCCAAACGCGGTAGATCTTCTAATAATTGTGATGGTCAGCTATTTATCTATGGTGGTGATGAAATAGGATCTGAAGAAGTTCTGACAGTGAGTTTCACCTTTCATTCCTCTAGTCAGACTGAAACTGCTTTGAATTTTAGCTATTAGTTTTTCATTCTTAGTTATTAATCTAGTTGGAGTTGCTTGCATTTTTTAGCATAGGGGCTGCCATATATCGTAATCAAATTATGATATGAATTAGAATTTTCAGTAGAGATCATCTACAGATCAATTCAATCTTAAAGAAATTTATCCATGTATAAGTATGCAAATATCACACTATCTATTGCCATCTCAGTTCGAAATCCCTTGGAGACTAGAAAGAGACTACATATATATACATACACACAAACACAAACACACACACTCTTTGGCTACAGCTGCTCAAAGTCAGGATAATAATGGAACATAAGATTTAGTCACTCCATTATCATCCGAACAAGAAGTTTACTTGGGGCATGTGCCTCATGATTGGTGGAATCCTCAAAAAGGATAGAAACCCTCATAGAAAATGTCAAAAGATTGAACATGCACTCTAATTTTTAAGGATCAAATACAAACTCAATTCCAGTTCAGATGATATTCACACGGAATATTTCAAAATACTGATTTTTGGTGTGTATCTTGTCTTTTGTCTATTGGGTGATGCATCAGTATTTTCCTTTGTCGTAGCATTAGTTGCTCTAAGTAGTGAATTGGATGGACAGGTATTGACTCTGGAATGGTCATCTAAGTTGGACACAGTAAAATGTACTGGACGCTTGGATCTTACTCTTACCGGCTCGTTTGCTGATATGATTTTATTGCCAAGTTCTGGGTCTGTGGCAAGTACTCACCAAACGGATCTTCTTACACTGACAAATCCAGGACAGCTACATCTGTACAGTGGTCCTTGCTTGTCTGCCTCACTATCTAAGCAAGAGAAGGAAACCCCTGTTGTTGCTGCAAAATTCCCAGCCGTAGTACCTTTATCTGATCCAACTATAACTGCGGCAAGATTCATTGCACTTCCCAGAGATGGAAACTTATCAAAAGTTCTTTCTGAGGTATCATGGCTCAAAAGTAGTCCTCTATGTTATTTAAAAGCATTTGGTTCTCCGTTTATAGTATATCAACAAGCGGTTTCATCCAATCTCTCAGGTTGGCAGTGTTAAGAAACAGGGTTCCTCTCCTGTCCTGACTGATGGTACAAAGTGGCCATTGACTGGTGGAGTTCCCAGCCAATTTTCATTTGGAGCAAATACTGTTGTTGAAAGAGTGTACATAGCAGGTTATGAGGATGGATGTGTACGGTTATGGAATGCTACCTATCCTGTCCTTTCACCAATTTGTGTTCTAGAAGTAAAGGTTAGGGTTCCTTTCCCATATTTCCATTAACTAATTGGTGCAACACACCATACATGTCTCTAAGGACCTCAGATGAATGGCAGGTGCAAGATGTACAAATAGCATCTTTAAGTGATCCTGTATCAAAATTTGATTTGTGTTCAATCACATCAACTTTGGCTGTTGGTAATGCAAGTGGGGTGGTCAGTAACATTTCTTAACTGGTTCTTTTTCTCTTTTTATCTTTATTCTTTGTTAGTTTCAAAGTTTTATGATGTTATGTTATATTTTCCATCTGTAATTTGAGTAGGTTCGCATTTATAAACTAAATGGTAGATCCCGTGAGACAAGTTTTCTCTTTGTAACTGAGACCAAAAATGAAGGTAAGTTGGAGAAGTGCCATTTTTGTCTCTGCGTTTTTAATTTTAAAGTTTTATAGAAGTCACTCTAGTAACTACAATTAAATTTCTAGATTTTAAACTAATTTTAAGCTCTCTCGTGGTGAAGATTGAAGAAACCTACTGAAGAATATGTCTATGTGACCAAAATGAGTAGGGCTCTACAAGTTTCAAAATATGCATATAGCCGAGCATCAAGATCAATCTTGTATATTAAAATGACTTAGATTTAGAGAAAGGTTGTTCAATTATTAAAAATCGAGAATCATGACCATGTTTCAATTTTCGGTTCTCTTATTTGAAGCTTGGGTTCCCTTATTTGAACCATGCTGAGAGTGATTTAGATGAGATTATCAAATAAACAAAAAAACATGTGGCAGTTCTAAATATTTCCATAGGTCTAGATGTGAAAATACACCATTCCATTAAATCTTGTGAATAACTTGAAAGTTAATGGTGATTCAAGCTTGGCTATATTCATTGTAAAAGGAATGTTTAATCCATCATTGGTCCTCTTTTTTTCTCACTAAATTGTGGGGCTCTTCAGTTTCATGGCATACTTAATAGTTTTTCATGCATTGCAAGTAGTATTTAGCTTGAGAAGTTATCATTCGGCTTTAGTTCTCAATCTGAAGCAGTCTGTCTCTCATAGTTCGCAGTTTACCTGAAGGGGACAAACTTCAGTACACCGCAGTTTTTTCTCTTCTTAATTCCCCCATCCATGCAATTCATTTCACCAACTCGGGAGCCAAACTTGCTGTGGGTTTTGAATGTAGCCGTGTGAGTATCATCTCTCGTTGTAGTTTTACTAACTAATCTTTTTTCATACTTATTCAGGTTGTTGCCCCTTTTTGAGATCGATTATTGAATCAGATGCTTAATCTCAGGTTGCAATGCTTGACATGAATTCACTATCGGTTTTGTTCGTTACGGACTGTATGTCTGCCTCTACTTCTCCAATCATTTCGGTGACTGGAATAGAACGTTCAAAGATCCATAACATTGAGAGGAGACCAGAGGAGGTAAAGCCTGATACTCCAGCCAATTCAACTGAGGAAATCATGTTTGTATTAACCAAGGATGCAACTCTCAACGTCATTGATAGTGGTAGTGGTAGATTGATCAACGCTCATCCATGGCATCCAAAAAAGAAAGCAAATGTGGTTTCCATGTATGTCATAGGCAAGTATAATCTCTATCGAAAATCAATAGTGAATCATTTCAATGGGGTTGTGCCAACAAAAACCTTACAGACAATATTTTTCCTGCCACAGACAGCAGTTCTCCAACCTCTGGCAGAAGTGATGATGATAAGCTGGAAGAGTCGGGTCAAGATACAGTTGGGAAGAATGTGCCAATCGACAAACCTAATCAATCAAGGATTAGCTCACATAATAATAACAAGGAGAACTCTTCAGATATAGAGACCACTGCAGAAAGATTAACGGATTCACTTATTCTGCTTTGTTGCGAAGATTCGTTGCGCCTTTACTCTACAAAGAACACCATTCAAGTAATTCTATTTCCTTCTTGATTTTTGTTTATAAACCTCGTAATATGTTTACTAGTTGACTGATATTCTTCACCCACTCCTTTTCAGGGAAACAGTAAAAGTATTTATAAAGTGAAGCATACAGTACTTTGTTGTTGGGCATCAACTTTTAATAAAGATAACAAAGTTTGTGGAGTGATTTCGCTATTTCAGACTGGTGTAATTGAAATCAGGTAAACTGCTTGTGGGCTAGTATCATTTTAGACTTATTCCTAGGTTTGTGTAATGCAGATTGAATGCTCTTGAGAGTTAATTGAGCTGTTGTTACTTGTATTCAAATTGCTGATATCAAAACCCCGTCGTTGCTCCAGATCACTTCCAGATTTAGAATTGCTTAAAGAAAGCTCTCTAATGTCAGTTCTAAGGTGGAGTTTCAAGGCAAACTTAGAGAAGATAATGAGTTCTGATGATGGGCACATCACAATGGTATCATTTAATCCCCATTATTGCAACTGTTAGAAAAACGTTTAGCATGTTTTCCTTTCTGGTGATGGGAACGGGAGGGAAGTGTTAAACGATGGAGTTGTGAACTGCTTCACCTCACAATTCTTATTTTTAAATGTTTTCCTTACTCCTTGTATTTCAATTAGGGTGTTGTCTACTGTGATTCTTTTGACAACAGCTATCTAACAGTGAGCGTCTTTTAGGCAAATGGTTGTGAGTTGGCCTTCATCTCCCTATTAAGGGGTGAAAAATGTTTCAGGTACATTTCTTATCTTTTGAACCATTAGTGTGAGGGAATCGTCAATCTCAGAATTTATCCTGTAATATGATTATCATTACAATTGCTGATGGAACAGAATGGTGCTTTTGTTAGGATTCCCGAGTCTTATCCGTGCCTCCATGATAAAGTCCTAGCAGCTGCTGCAGATGCTGCCTTCAGTCTCTCTTCAAATCAGAAGAAATCACAGGTTCAAGTTAATATCACTTGTTTATACTGATTTAAGATATATCTGTCCATAGCTTAGTTCATTTCATCTTGTTATATAGGTCTCTAAATCGGGAATTATAAGTGGTATCGTCAAAGGCTTTAAAAGGGAAAAGGTAGATGTTAATGATATTCTGAATCCTCAGTCCGACGTTACTCATCTAGAGCGAATTTTTTCGAAGCCCCCCTTTTCAGACTCACCCCGCACGGTCACAGATCACCAAGAAGTTGCCGAGCTTAACATAGGTTGTCCATCTCTCCCGCATTCTTTTCCTTTCTCTTTTCATCAATTCATTCTCAGACACCTGACGTTCTCTCTCCAACAGCAGATGACATCGATATAGATGAACCTCCTCTGCATCCAGCAACTACATCAGCACAAGATGCACAAAGTACTAAAATGGATAAGTAGATTGCCTCCCAAATTCTGTATCCTTCAACTCATTATTTGACGAAGTGATTTTCAAACTGCAGAAAAGGAAACAGAACGGGAAAAGTTATTGGGCAGTAATGACGATACGGAACCCAGACGTAGGACACCTGAGGAAATTAGAGCCAAATACAGAAAGGCTGGGGTAATTATGTTTGGTGGTTTCTGTGTTTTTCCATAGAAACTGCTCTTAAAATCTATACGGTCTAACGTGATAACTGTTTCAGGATGCATCTTCAGCTGCAGCAGAAGCAAAAGACAAGCTTCTCGAGAGGCAGGAAAAACTGGAGGTATCATATTCAGTATCATTTGAAACTCTTTTTTATCTTTAATATCTTTTTTTAACTAGGACCTGAACAGTTGGTTAGATCAGAAAAACTCAATACGAATTGGCCAACTCATGCACAGAGCTCCCTGGTTTTCTTTGTTTAACCTTCAAGGCGTCTTTTTTTGTATCAGAGAATCAGCCAGCGAACCGCAGAATTGCAAAGCGGAGCTGAAAACTTTGCATCATTAGCAGATGAACTTGTCAAAGTAATGGAGAATCGAAAATGGTGGCAAATATGAACTAAAGAATGGTCTGGCATTATTTTGCATGTTGGTTTTGATTTCTTATGCATTCCCAGTTGCTGCTTCTGTTTAAAGCATTGTTGATTTTGGTCAGTCGTCTTTGCGAGCATCACGAACCTACATTTTCGGATACAGTCAAGAGACCATTTTTCACGGTCGAATCCATTTCGATTTCAGATGGCATGCTTGGGATTAAGTACTGATCCTATCAAATGGGAATTAGTACAAAGATCGGCTTTGAACTTTCTGTGTGTATACATATTATATATGAGCAGAGCATTTTGCAGGGGATGTCTTATTTTTAATCCCTTGGTGCAGAGGTTACTGTAAGAAACACAACAATATGTGATGTACTGTTTCAGATATACCCTTCATGAAAGATCAAAGGTTCACTCTTACAATATCAATTATTATTCCGTACAAGTAGTTAATGGGTCAAGTTTGAATTGATCAAATTTGGGTCGGGCTTGGTCGAAGAGGTTGGGCCTGGACCAACTCAAATGGCCTAAGCACTTTCTTGAAAATGTATTATTTTAATTTAATTCCTTAAAATAAGGTTATTTTAGTCTTTAAATTTTAAAAAAAGTTAAGACCAAAATGATATTATTTTAAGCTCTTTTTGATTATTAGAATTTTTAATATGGATTAAGACCAAAATGATATTATTTTAAGCTCTTTTTTATTATTAGATTTTTTAATATGGATAAAGTGTAGAGTTCATTAACAAGAATTAAGTTGGGGTCAACTATTGTCAAAATGACTAGAACTAGTCATTTGAATAGTTGACGGATATCACTTATAAACATTTTAACAATTTCATGTTTAGTTATTATGGGATACTCTAACATTTCCTCTCAAGTGCAATTGAAACCGAATATTTAGTTGTCACTTAAAATAAATGCAACGGTAATAGACCAGGCCGTTGGAACTGGACATTTATACGGACAACCGGGAAATTAATAATTCGGGCCAAATATGCTCTGATACTATATTAAAATTTTTAATATGGGTATAGTATAGAACTCATTAACAAGAATTGAGCTTTGGGTTAACTATTGCCAAAATAACTAGAACCAGTCATTTGGATAGTTAGCTTTTATCATTTATAAGCCTTTTAACAATTTCATATTTAATTAATATGAGATACTCTTAACATCGATTATGATATATAATCAAAAGTTCTGTTGTGGATATTTATATATATTTTTTTCAATTTAGTAAAACAATTTATTTGTTTGATTTTTTATTCTTATTTTTAGTTTTAGTTTTTATAATTTATGAAACTATAAAAAGTTGTTTTTTGTTTTCTGTTCCAATTTGTTATGATATAATTTACTATTAACTAAATATATTATTTAATTATTTAATATTAATTATTATTAAAACTTTATGAATAATTTAAAATATAATTATTTTAATATTAACAACTAAACAAATTTTAAAAAAACATAAACTAAAACTAAAACTAAAACTAAAATCACAACAAAAAATTAAAAACGAAACTAAACGGCTCCTAAATTACTAAAAACTACATTATCATTTTTTATTGATCATCATTTGTAAATGCATAATAAGAATTAGTGGTTCTAGTCAAAATTTTGCTGAAAGGTAAGACATGAAGAGGTTCCTTTTCTTAAAGGCTTTGGATATAATAAAGAAAAGCCAACATATTACCTATATAAAGCTAGGGGTGCCAATGGGTTGGGTCGGGCTGCCCTCGACCCTGCATCAGTTATGGTGGGTCGCGGGTTGGCCCCACCGGTGAGCCATCTGGCCCGTGATTGGCCTGACTCGACCCACTTATATATATTTTTAATTTAAAATTTTACTTAACAGTGTCGTTTTGGACAAAACGACGCCGTTTTCTCCAACTTTGGCGAGTCGCAGGTCGGACCGGGTTAGCCCGTGGCCAATCCAATCTAGGCCAAAAACAGGCTAAGCCAAGTCAAGATAATCATCCCTATATAAAGCTTTTTGTTTTATGGAGTTCGGGAAGAGTCGAAATGATGTACACAACCTTCTACTTATATTTTTATAACAATAATATTTTCGTAATTTGAACCTACTACCATAACGCATATGGGAATAATACTTTTATTTAAAATAAATCGCATAGAATATTTAAATAAATCGCATAGAATATTTAAATAAAAGAGGCATGGCCAGAAATAAGAATATCAAAATCGGTCTAAGTTGATCGAGCCACAGATGGACTACCAGCCAACTATGGTTAGCTCGAGCAGGCTATTGATCAACCACGGGCTGAAGGATTGCGGGTTACGGGTCAACTCAGCAATTACTTTCACAAAAACATCATTTATAAAAAAAATTATTAAAAGGATAAATAGAGGGTAGGGCCGAGCAACTCGTGACCCGCCGGGCCATAGCTAGAAAGGACAAAGTGAGGAGTATTAAAATTGTTAGGTCAATACTAATGACAGCGTGCTTACCAAATTATTGAGTATTAAATTTGTGTCAAATTGAGGAATAAATTATTATTAATTATTCGATACGCTTTCAGCTTGATTTAAAAATTGTATTTTGTATGTAATACAAAAACAAACACTAAAGTTAAGTGAATTTACGTAAGTAAACTGATTTGAGTTTTAATATAAGTAAATTATATTTAAAATATATGAAATTTTACTAAAATTTATAATATATTTTAATTAAAAATATACCTTATATCAATCAAATATTTAAATTTTAAATTTATTGTGATATATTCAATATTATTATTATGAAATAAATATTCATTCTACGTTAATAAATACATAAATTTAATACATAATTTATTTATTAATAAAATAAGAGTGACTTTTTGATTGCTCTTTGATTTAAAATATCAATTGGTCATTTTTGTTTTCAATTGATACCATATTTTGGCCCGATTTGGCTATTGACTCGTCAGTCAAAAAATAGTGATTGATTTTGTTGATTAGTTGTCTTTATCGTTTGGTAATCAACTGATTGGATTGGCTGATTAAACCCAATTAGTAGATTTTTAAAAATCTCAGGAGAAGTAGCGTTTTGTGTTATTAGTTGTTAAACATTTATTTAGTTGACGATTGTGCCCTTAGCTAATTCTTGTTTTCTATACCATATTGCAACCAATTGTTTCAGAAGTTATGTAGGCATGTTATTCCTTTCCTGTCATACACAAATCCCATTCATATTCGTCATCTAGCAATTAATAATAATAATAAATTTGTAAAATTTGTTTTCCATGTCTTTATTAATTTAAACATTTTAACTTTTTTTATTTATTTTAATAATTCAAAAAATTATAAATCATAAACAAAATTATATTAAATTTTGTTTAGATTAAAAATTTATTTAACTCTAATTTATTATTCTTTACTAAGAATATTCATCGAAATATCAAGATATATAATATTCATACCTTTATATTTTAAAAAAAATTATATCTTCATAAATCATTTTACACATAAACAGCTAATACCAAACAGCTACTTTTATCAAACATCTCTAACAAACAGCTAATACAATCCGCTAGTTAATTCAGCTAATATAATTAGCTACTAGCTAATTGGCCTTGTTTGGTTGTTGGTTAGTTAGTTAATTTTTTAGCTAATTGACCAAAATCAGCTGTTTGACTTCATCAAGAAGCTATTCTAATTGTTTGGTTATTAGCTGATTGGGTTGATTGATTCAAACCAACCAGTTACAAATAAAAAGCTCCTTGTGAGTGGCTTTTTGGGCAGTCAACTGATTATCCTATCCTATAATGTCGATTTTGCCCTTAAATTTTGCCCAACCTCTTTTACTCTATTTGAATTATTTTATTAAACTTCATTTGTATTGTTATATTTTATGTTTGGATGCATCATCGTCGTCATCATCATCATGATTATTATTATGATGATAATTATTGTTGATGTTGTTATTATTATTATTGTTGTTGTTGTTAATGTTGTTGTTGTTGTTCTTGTTATTACTATATGTTTTATGTTTTTTTATTAAAGTTATAAACTTAATTTTCGTAGAATTAAATATCTAAAATCTAAATTCCTATAAGAATATTCAACGAAATACTAAAATATATGATATTCATACCTTTATAATTTTTTTTAAAGTCATATCATCATAAACCATTTTACACGTAAACAACTAATACTAAACAGCTAATTTTACCAAACATCAAATGACAAACAACTAATGCAATCCGCTGGTCAAATCAGCTGATATAATTAGATATCAACTAACAATTGATAGAATCAACTAACAACTAATGCAATAAGCTAATTGTCAAACAGGCTAATGCAATCAGCTGATTGTCAAACATAATTTTTATTTTATCTATTAAATAAAATAGTTATAAAAAACATTATCTCTACTAGTTAAGGGTGAGATTGTGTATCAACTAAATTTTTATTCCAAATAATTTTTATTGAGTTATTGTCGAAGATTATTCAATAAAATGGTATTATTGATATTAATTTCAAATATATTTATTTTATTTGTATCTATTAAATAAAACAAGGTCACATCGTTCTATGATAAAGTCATATTACTTTAGATAGAATAATTTAAACTTAAATTTAATCCAAAATTTCACTTTTTTTTAAATTTAGAAGTCAACTTAATTATCGATTAAAATAAATTTTATTGATTAACTTTAAATATTCACGATGCAAACATGGGTATGCATCGTTTTCCTTTGGTTAATCATTTTCTTCGAATTGGCAAAACGTGTATCAAATTGATTTCTCACGAGTGAAACATGGCTGCCATTGACCTGCAATACCGACCACCAAAGGTTACTGTGACCTGCTCTTTCCACCAATGAGGGGCCACGTCAAGCTGTCAACCCACTAATCGTATCCTATCAGGAAGTTTCACACCATGTAAAGTAAGCAGGAGCAAAATTAATAGTGTGTCAAGCAAAGTAGCCAACTTGGACTCTACAACGCAACGTTGGACCAGCCATGGCAGAACCTACTTAAAAGGGCTTGTAAGTAACGGTTCTGCCTTAATTCTCATGGTTAACAGAAGAGAATCTAGGATAGAGATTTCCAAGATATTGTAGTGAGTAAAGGAAATCCAACGTGAGGTCGTGAACGGTGAGTGAAGATTAGATTTTTTATTTGTTCCCTTGTTAGAGTTTCTCTTCCGTCTTCACTTTCTTCCATTGCCTCACAAGAGAGACGCAAGTTCAGCGTTTTTCTTCGTCTGGGTCTCCAATGGCGAGCTGGGTCGTGTCTGAATGCGGTTTGAAGCCTCTTCCTCTAATATTCCCTAGACCCAGAACTGGAATTGTCTCTAGCAGCTACCTTTCAAAGTCCAACCTTTTCACAGATCTAAAGCTTCGACCTTTGAGGTGTTCTTCAAATGGGTGTTTTAGAGAGAGGGAATGGGGGGTTCAAGTGAGTGCCCCGTATAGGGTAGTATCAGCAGAAGAGGATAGAGAGGAGAAATTCAATGGTGTTAATGGAGTTTTAGAAGAGGAGGAGGGAGAGTTCGACCCTGGTGCGCCACCACCTTTCAAGTTAGCTGATGTTAGAGCCGCCATACCAAAGCATTGTTGGGTTAAAGATCCATGGCGGTCAATGAGCTATGTAGTGAGAGATGTGGCGGTGGTTTTTGGTTTAGCGGCGGTTGCTGCTTATATTAACAACTGGGTTGTGTGGCCTCTGTACTGGGCTGCTCAAGGAACAATGTTTTGGGCACTTTTTGTTCTCGGTCACGATTGGTAATCAACTTTCTAGATCTAGGGATCGTTTGTGTTCAAATAATTTTGGAAACTAAACTCGTTTTCTTTTGGTGTTTGATTCTGTAGCGGGCACGGAAGCTTTTCTAATAATCCCAAGTTGAACAGTGTTGTTGGGCATCTTCTTCATTCTTCCATTCTTGTACCTTATCATGGATGGTATGGTCACTTCTTTTGTCTTTTCATTCAGTAACTTTATTGCTTGTTCTTCATTCTTAGCCTGTTGTGATTGAGACTTTATTGAGACAATTGTGGTTTTGTTTTACAGGAGAATAAGCCATAGGACTCACCATCAAAACCATGGACATGTCGAAAACGACGAGTCATGGCACCCGGTAAGTGTTTGATGAAAGGTGTAGGATGTTTTGCTGGTCTTGAGCCTGTAATTTTGTCCTGAAGCTGATGATTTTCATGTTTCCCTGAGCAGCTATCTCAGAAATTGTACAACAACTTGGATAGTCTTACAAAATTGCTACGATTCACACTTCCATTTCCTATGCTTGCATATCCTTTCTATCTGGTAAGTGAGTGATCGATTTTGTTTCAGAAACCGTGTGTGAAATGAAAGTGGTTTTGTTTGTTGCTGATAAGGTTTTGCAATTTCAGTGGAGTAGAAGTCCTGGAAAGACTGGTTCTCACTTTGACCCTAGTAGCGACTTGTTCGTCCCAAGTGAGAAGAAAGATGTCATTACATCCACCGTTTGTTGGACTGCCATGGTTGCTTTGCTTGTTGGTCTATCATTCGCAATGGGTCCGATTCAGTTGCTTAAACTCTACGGTATTCCTTACTGGGTATGTATGTTTCAGTTTGGCCTTTTTCTGTATGTATAATATATTCCATTTCTGACCGTGTTTTGCTTCAATTCCAGGGCTTTGTCATGTGGCTGGACTTTGTTACATATATGCATCATCACGGACATGAAGAGAAACTTCCTTGGTACCGTGGGAAGGTACAAATTGCCATTTTTTCAAACTCTGTGACCTTAAGTTCAAGTTCAAACCTTTGGAAAATCTTTGGAAAATCACGCATATATAATTGGCAAGTCAAAGTCTATTATAGGAGCTTTCTTTGACTTGTTAATTAGGTTAGGCCTGAAATTTCAGCTTAATTTCTTTGGTTTTACAGGAGTGGAATTACCTGAGGGGAGGCCTAACAACGTTAGATCGCGACTATGGATGGATCAATAACATCCATCATGATATTGGAACCCATGTCGTTCATCATCTCTTTCCTCAAATCCCACATTACCATCTAATTGAAGCAGTGAGTATTTCCTTGTACTGATATAAAAAAGAGATGTTGCAATCTCCTGTCGTTTTGATTTTGTGGTAACGGTTTTGTGTTATGACGTTCTAATTTAGACCGAGGCAGCTAAGCCGGTGTTCGGAAAATATTACCGGGAGCCGAAGAAATCAGGGCCTCTACCATTTCACCTGATTGGAAGTTTGATAAGGAGCTTGAAGAAAGACCACTATGTTAATGACACTGGAGATGTTGTCTACTACCAGACTGACCCTAAACTTAGCAGGTCATCATCAGATTGACACATATACAGATTTAAGATAAGTTACATTATTTATTCAAGCTGCCGGCACAGTTATCGGGCATCAAAGCTTTGCGACCTTCTGAGTCGGGGCTTCTAACCTTCAGGTCTAGCAGAGGATATGAACACAATGAGTGTTCTTTGTCATGAGAGAAAAGACAATGTATATTTGTTCCTCTCGGATTAGAAATTATCTGATGAAGAGAGAAACCACCGTTGTTCATTCAAAACTGAAGATAATGAAGGAGATGCTCAAATGTCTTATTCATTCCCTAATATCTTTGAAAATGTTTAAATAAATTCATATTATTTATGATATCATGATAAATAATATGACATTTGCTTAGAATATTTCAAGTGACAATTAGATGTCCAGTCTCAGTTGCACTCGAGAAGGAGTATCGCATATTGACTAAATATGAAAATGTTAAAAGATTTATAAGTAATAACGGTCAACTATCCAAATGACTGGTTCTAGTCAGTTTGGCAATGAGTTATTCAAGCCCAATTTTTGTTAATGAGTTCTACACTCTATCTATATTAAAAATTCTAATAAGTAGTGTCATCTCTAGTATAATAACAACAAACCAACAAATAATAATAAGAATTATTATTATTATTATTATAACATTAATTTATATTATATTTAAAATAGAATAAATTTCAATTTAATAAAGTTAAAACAAAAAATGGATTTAATTGGAGATAAAGAGGATGGATTGATTGGTAGTTTTGTTGGCCACCTAAGATCAAGATCATGTGGTGTTAATCATGTGAATGACTTTTAAGCAACAACAACACACCAAACACATGAAAGGTTGTCTTCTTAGTTCTTCTTCCTGTGCTTGTGTCCTTATTTTCACAGTTGGTCGGGAAGTGAAGACCATATGAATGGTGCTAGACCAAGCTCCATGTGCGTTTGTACTTGTCACTTACAAGGAAGTGGTCCAAACCTACAACTACCACACAAAGAGAAAGCAAGTTGCCTATGTGAAAATGATGAAACATTGTTATCATGTTTTAGATTGCTCTCGATTGGGCTGTCATCCAAGGTTTGGGTAGTGCAGAATATCTGGTTGACGTTATTTATAGGTTATTATGTCAATTTAAAGGTATACCTATTATGCAAGATTGCAATGAATAAATTCCTTTTGAAATTTGTTTATTTTAAAATATTTTATTATTTTAGATGGTCGCAATATTATTTTAAAATATTTTATTATTTTAGATTGTCACAATATTATTTTAAAATATTTTATGATCGGTTCATTTAATTCAATCTTTAAACAAATCATTGCATTAGTGTTGATCAAAATTAATATTTTTATCTGTATTTATTACATTCAATTCCTTAAATAGCTTCTATTTTTCTATGGTTTATATGAATTTGTTAAAGGTAAGGTTGTATACAACAGATTTGCTTAGTCTCTATATATCAGCGAGATTTTTTATTGAATTATTATTTTTTAAAATGATTTATAAGAATTTGATATATATATTCCATGTGTTAAATTTTATTTCTTATTAACATATTTCTCATATTTAATATTTACTTATTTTAATTTAATCTACAAACTATAGATAAATCTCATTTGCATAACCACTCACTCAAATATGAGTTAAGCACCTAGTTCTTATTAAGTTGTTTTAATTCTAGCCTTCTAGAGGGTGGTCGAGTTGGTGGAGTAAGATATATGGGACTAAAAGGTCTTGTGTTCGAATCTTCCTATATACACTCTTTCGATCGAGTCAATCGTACAAAACTTGTCTAATACAGAGTACCTGATTAGAGTGATTTACAGACTATTACGTCGATCTAAAATTCACTCGGTACTCATTCAAAAAATAACAATTACTTCCATTATAAAAAAAGGTATTCCACTCTTGGTTTAGTTGAATAAAATATAATAAAATAGGATATGCTAATTGAGAAACAAATGGTTGATATTTTGAATTATCTGCTTTTTTAATAGATCAAATTGGTCGGAGCCTGGAAAAGTGGAAATATATTGCTGGGCCCCAGAAAATTGCACTGTCCGGCTTTAAAAGATACGGTTGTACGGAAACATCGTTTGGTCTCTGTAACTAAATGATGACAATTGACTTGAAATTGACATTTTTTTATATTTCTCGAGTAATAATTAACATTTTAAGGTTTAATTTTGGTCGAGTTTAAAAGTAGATTATTTATTATTATACTTTTAAAAATTTTAATATTTAGAATTACTTACTTTACCATTAAAATTATATTTTATATTGAATTATATTAATAATTCAATTTTAAGATTATCAATTTATTTATTCAACCTAAAAATTAAAACTAATTTAGATATAAAATAGGTTTTGTTTGAAAACTTTTTTTTTTGGTTAGACTAAGCAATTAGGTGTAGATATAAGATAATAAGAGCATTAAAAATTGGCCTTTGAATTGTCTAATTTTATGTTCGATTTTTCTTTTTTTTTGTTTAATTTACTCTAACAACTCTTGATGTTAGAAATTAATCACTTTATTAATTAATCAGTCAATTTTTATAAAATAATAAGTTATTATAAATTAAAATAAATCGATTAATTTTATTTAATATTTTTTAATTAAATTTCAAATTATTCAACGAATAAGAATAATTTTTCCAATCACATTTTAAAAATTTAAATTATGTCATCTTTGGCCTATTTTTTGATAATTTAATATCGGTTGAATTTTTTAAACTTTAAATCTATTGTCTTGTCAGATTAACTTGTGATTCAGTCTAATTTTTTTTTTCACTTTTCCCTTTGAAATTTAACAATTATCATGGACAAATAGATTAGAAAATTTCGAAATAAAGAGATTCCAATGATTAAAGTCCAGTGGCGGAATCAAAGAGTTGAGGAATGTACAGGGGAAACAGAAGAACCAATGAGAATCAGATATCTACAGTTGTTTCCTCAATAAGGTAAATTTCTAAAATTTGTGGACAAATTTTAACAAGGGGGAGAATGTAACACCCAATATCTGATTTACCGACACACCCGAAAAATTCGATATTTGAGACTATTGTCATTAAAACTAGGATAGTGAATCATAATTTTTGGTGACATCAAAATAATAATGTTTGACACTTTTTCGGTTGTCACAGGAAATTGTAAGAGCGGATTTTAAAGAACCAATACAAGAGGAGGCCTTTTTGTAAATAACGAAAGAGTGGCTTATAAAGGAAGCTAAGTGCAAATAAGAAAAAAACTCTTATCTTTCTCCTCCCTCACTTAGCTTAACCATGGAAGCTCCTCTCTCAAATTTTCAAGCTTTGTGACAAGAAAGTAAAGGAGAATCAAGCCGATTAGTCGATACAAAATTGTAAGCCTCTGTCTTGATACTTGATTCTACCTATTGGGATTTAGTTTCTCATTTTCTTTTGCCATAACTATGAAACCCACTTGATGAAATTTATGGGCTTGATGATTTTGATGATGAATTCTTATTATTTGATGTCTAATGATTAATTAATACGAGGAAATTTTCATTTTCTATGGTGATTTGGACCTAAACCCAAACCTAGGGTTTTGGAGTTCAAAGCTGCCAAGGGAGGCAGATTCATAGGTTCTTCTTATATAATTTTCTTGAGTTATTTAACGTGTGAATTTGAAGAAACTCAAAGCTTGAAAGTTGTAGATATGGGTGTCTACTATATCTCTGATTTTGTTTTTCAAATTTACGGTGAGCCAATAATGAGATATAAGTCCCAAATTGAAACTGGTTCAGAATACCAACGGGATTGAAACACGAAATGAAAGTTAATTGTTTGAGGACCTTAGAGCCAAAATAGCCAGAATTGGAACATGAGTTGTTCTTATGAAATGCTAAAAAATGTGTTATCTAAGTTTTGTATAAAGGGAATTTTAATTGGATGAGTATCCTGTGAGATATGGCTAAATAAGTAAAAGGTGTTACTGACCTTAGTGACACAGAAGAGAACAAAAAAAGGACAGCCTTAGAAAACAAGAAATCTAAACTTCATAATGTTTTTTAAAGCCATCTTTGGATATGAGATATCCATATGAGTCTATTGAAAATGGAAATTTGAATCACCTCAATTGGATAAGAAATGAATAAGTTATAATGATTTTAGTCGGAAAGGGTCCAACTAGTGACAAAATATTAGGGCTGACTGTAAATGGGATATTTGAAAGCCTTAATGACCAAATTAGAAAGTGGTCATAAAAGGAAAAATGTGAATTTATGTGTTAATTATAGGTATGGAAATTTTGAGAAACATTAGACCTATGTAGAAAAATTTATGCCTCCGCAAATGAGACATGCGCGAATGAATCAGTTAAATCGAATAGGTTCAAGTATGATTAAGCTAATTAAGCCATAAAGAATCAAGTACTCGGAATTGTGAGCTAAATTTAGACATAATGAAGTACTCAGATATGCATGGTATTCGAAATCATCTTCATTAAGACATAAGCATGGTAGCATGTCTTATGTCTTGATATGAGATGATTAAGTACTCAGAATTGATATGAGATGATTATAAATTGACAGGTTATAAGTAGATAATTTATGTTAGAATTACAAATTCCCTCTAACACGACTCGCCTTCTAGACCGTGTTGGCACTAGGGGATGGGTAGGCTTAATGCCAACAAAACCCGTAGTAAGCCTAACTTTTCTATAATCTACTGAAAATCTGATATGGCCCATTCGTTTGTCTAATTAATTATCCATATACCTACTTAACAGTTTTGAATGAAGCAAAGATCTCAATCTGTAATTCTAACATACATTATCTACTTACAATCTGCTAATCTATGATCATCTCATATCATCAACTGACATCATTCTTAATAACATAGCATATCTATACATGTATCATGTACATATAATTATGACAAACCATGGAGCAACTATAAACATCTGCAATTAATATCATGTCAAAAAAAAAACACTTGTCTGATTATCCAAGTTAGTCTCAAAAGGCTTGGATTTCTCCTCGTACGATCTGTTAATCCCCTGAAATGATAATAGTGAGAGGTGAGTCTACAACACGATTAAGTGAGATATGAACATGCTACCATGCTTGTGAGGCTAAGAAACACAAGGCTAGCTTCACAAGAATGGTTTATGGCATTCTAAACAAAAATACACGGTATCAATAAATAAATAGGTAGAAATCTCAAATGCGGCAATCACATGAATATTAATAATAAGTGTCAATATGAATTGTTTTGTTATAAAAATGAATCTGGTTTCTGAATGCTTTTCTGAGTTCTGGGTTCATTCTTTGATAGAGTTATAGGTTCTTTTTCTGAGTTCTGGGTTCTTTCTTTGATAGAGCTCCACAGGATTTCTAATTCTGAGCTTTCTCATTTCTGCGTTTTAATTTCTCATTTCTGAGTTCTGATTTTCTAAATTTCTTAGGAAGAGACAGAGACATGTTAGTACAGTGTATCTCCCCTTTTCTGATTCTAGACAAGGTTGGCCTAACCTTGCCCCTAGAGGCCTGCCCTCTTCAGGTAGGATCCGGATTTAACCCATCACCGATGGGTTACCTATGTGCACATAGTCTAATAATATACTGCATCAGCTGGGAGTCTTGTGAACTCATCAATCATGCCTAAAAAGAAAAACATGATTTATGAAAGAATTGCAATCAATAGGTTCAACACAACAAGAGAGCTAGAAGATGCAAAAAATCTAAATATCATCTGGCCAAACTAGCATACAACATGCTAGACTCAATCACAGGGATTCATATGTCAAATAAGTCATATGGATTTGAGAACAATTCAACAAGTCACAAGATAAAAAGGATTACTGCACAAATATAGTAGTATGATTATACTAACCTCGACTATCTCAGGGGTTCTGATCTTTTTTTCTAATCTTCTTGAACATGAGAGGTACTAGGTACGACTTCTAGTTCTATTCCTCGTCTGCTTTCACAAGCTATTGGGTAGCATGTATAAAAATTACATATACCTGCATTAGTCATTTTTATATAAATCTCATTTCTTAACATATATCATTATAAATTTATTTTCTTCTATAATGGTCAAATTAGTTTCAAGCCAAATTTTCCCTTGAAAATAGGAGTCTTGGACTTCATTATGTCTAAATTTAGCTCACAATTCCAAGTACTTGATTCTTTATGTCTTGAGTAGCTTAATCATACTTGAACCTATTCAGTTTACCCGATTCATCCGCGCAGGTCTCATTTGCGAAGGCATAAATTTTTCTACATAGGTCCAATGTTTCTCAAAACTTCCATATTAACACATAAATTCACATTTTTCCTTTTATGACCATTTTCTAATTCGGTCATTAAGGCTTTCAAATATCCCAATTACAGTCATACTTAATATTTTGTCACGAGTTGGACCCTTCCCGACTAAAATCATTATTACTTATTCATTTCTTATCCAATTGAGGTGATTCAAATTGCCATTTTCAATAGACTCATATGGATATCTCATATCCAAAGATGGCTTAAAAAAATTATAAAATTTGTATTGCTTGTGATTTTCTAAGGCTGTCCTGTTTCTGTTCTCTTCTGTGTCACTAAGGTCAATAACACCCTTCACTTATTTAGCCATATCTCACACGATACTCATCCAATTAAAATTCCCTTTATACAGAACTTAGATAACACATTTTTTAGCATTTCATAAGATAACTCATCATCCAATTCTGACTCTAAGGTCCTCAAACAATTAGCTTTTATTTCGTGTTTCAATCCCATTGGTATTCTGAACCAATTTCAATTTGAGACTTATATATCATTATTGGCTTACCCTAAATTCCCAAAAAAAAAAAATTCAAGGATATAATAGACACCCATATCTACAACTTTCAAGTTTTGAGTTTCTTTAAATTGACACGTTAAACAGCTCAAGAAAATTGTATAAGAAGGACCTACGAATCTACGCCCCTTGGGAGCTTTGAACTCCAAAACCCCAGGTCCAAATCACCATAAAAAATGAAAATTTCCTTGTGTTAATTAGTCATTAGACATCAAAGAATAAGAATCTATCATAAAAATAATCAAACCCATAAATTTCATCAAGTGGGTTTCATAGTTGTGGCAAAAGAAAATGAGAAACTAAATTCCAATCGGTAGAATCAAGTGTTAAGATCGAGGCTTATCGTTTTGTATCAACTAATCGGCTTGATTCTCCTTAACTTTCTTGTTACAAAGTTTGAAAACTTGAGAGAGGAGCTTTCATTGTCCAGTCAAGTGAGGAAGGAGGAAGATAAGAGTTTTGTCTTATTTGCACTTAGCTTTCTTTATAAGTCACTCTTTTCATTATTTACAAAAATGCCCCTCTTGTTCTCGTTTTTTAAAATCCGCTCGTATAATTTCTTGTGACGACCGAAAAAGTGTCAAACATCAATAATTTGATGTCACCAAAAATTGTGATTCATTGTCCTGGTTTTAATGATATTAGTCTCAAATACTGATTTTTTTCCAGTGTACTGAGTAAATCAGATACTTAAGAGCATTAAAAATTGGCCTTTGAATTGTCTAATTTTATGTTTGATTTTTCATTTTTTTGTTTAATTTACTCTAATAACTCTTGATGTTAGAAATCGATTCGTTTATTAATTAATCGGTCAATTTTTGTAAAATAATAAGTTCTTATATATTAAAATAAATCAATTAATTTCATTTAATATTTTTTAATTAAACTTCAAATTATTCAACACACAAGAATAACTTTTTCAATCATATTTAAATTTTGTTAAATTATTTCATCTTTAGCCTATTTTTTGATAGTTTAATATCGGTTGAACTTTTTAAACTCTAAACCTATTGTCTTGTCTATTCGGTTTAAAGTTTTTTTCACTTTACCCTTTGAAATTTAACAATTATCAAATAGTTTTTTTTTGAAAGCAACAATTATCAAATAGTTGATAATAGTTAATTACTAATTCTGAGTAGTCTCCCGGAGGGATGTCAATAGTTAGGCCGAGCCTGGGCTGCCATTGACCATAGTGGCTCATGGCCTCGCGGGCCGAGATACAACCTAGACTAACCACTGGTTGACCAGCCTGTGACCCAAGTTATGACTTCACAGGCCACGGGCAGGTCTAGCTGACCCGACCCATCATTTTTTTATAATAAAAAACTTCCAAAACGATACCATTTTGAAAGTGATGGCCGGGTCATGGGTGGGTTACGGGTTAAAAGCCGGTCGGGCCAGTTTTGACACTCCTAGTCTCTAAGAGACACCCTTAAAATTTTTATTTTCAGCAATAATTAGTTTTGATAATGAATCGCTGCGAGTGAAAGGTAGTTTGAATTCAGTTTAAAATTTGATCGAATTCAAATTATGCAATCTGAATCTGATTCGAATATATTCAAATCACTCCAAAATAAATTAATTTTAGTTTAACTTTTCAAAAAGATATTTTATTCTTATATATATATATTTTTGTATACAAGGGAGAGAAAGTAAAATAAAATAAAAAGACCCAACTGAGTCTCAGTCAAAGGGAACGTTGTCCCCTCCTATACATAGTGCCTTGACTATCGCTACAAAGAAGATGAAGCAACTCCGGTGGGGGATCGGGGAGGATGTGGAAACCTGTAGACTCGTTCTAGGCTAAGGTTGCCAAAGATCGGCACTTTGGTTGCCTTCGCAATAGACGTGTTGGAGTTGCACTTTCCATGCCCGCTCCAGCATCTGGTGGATCTCCTGCAGCAAATCAGCAAATTCAGTCAGTGAAGGACAAGAAGTGGAGAGAATATTAATAACTTCGAGTGAGTCCACTTTCAGAAGGATCCGCCGATAGCCAAGGTCCCAGGCCAATTTGAGGCCCGCTGTTGCACCCCGCAGTTCTGCCTCCAGCGGGGAGCCTGCCTCGAATTTTTGAAAGAAACCACCATACCATTGGTCCGTAGGGCCCCGTAGTAAGCCACCCGCTGTACCGGTGGTTGCTCCATGGGCCAGAGCTCCATCCGTGTTAACTTTCAGCCATCCTACCGGCAGTGAAATCCAACGAACTACCGACCCCACGGGCATCGCTAGAGGATCGGAAAGTCTATGAGTTACCATACGGGTGTGGCTCACCCAAGATGCGTACTCCAGGATGAAGTGATGCCCTGAGTCCGACCATTCCAATTCGGGGTCAAAAGTGCACCGATTCCTCCATTTCCAGATGTACCAGCAGGAGATCCCAAAGATAGTGACCCATGTAAGCTCCTGGGTCGGACCGACATTGGATAGATTGGCCCGCAGCCACCGCTCCACCGGCTCCTGGAAAAATGACGGATCCTGCTCCTTGGGGTGCCAGGTGGTCCAGAACCGATGGACTCGTGCACAATCCCTCAAGACATGTAAAATAGACTCTCGGAAGATAGTTGGCGAGTGACCCTTTACTGATTGGTCAGTAACTTCTGGCTGGCTAGCAGTCACAGAAATTATTTTAAGAAATTAAAATATCGTTTTAGTGAGAAATTTGAGATGTTTGAACTATAGTTCAAATAGGCCCTTTAAAATTGAGGTCGGCCCAAATTTTAGTTAATTAATGAAGTGTTTGTTTTTATTTTTAAATTCAGTTAAAAAAATCTATTTATTTAAGTTTTTAAATTTTGTTTTTAATTTTGGCTTCTTAAAATTTTTTAAAATTATAAAATCTATAAAAAATAGTTTTTATTTTCTATTTCTGTTTTTTTATAATTTTATTTATTATCATTTAAATATATATATTATTTATTTAATATTAATAAAAATTATGAATAATTTAATTAACATTATATATTTAATAAATTAAAATTAACTATCAACAAAAGTTATGAATAATTTTATTTTATTTTATAATTAAATTTTATGTAATTAAATTATAATAATTATTAATAAATATAGTTAAATTTAAAATATATAAATATTCAAATAAAACTTGATTTAATAATTAAAATATATTTCAAATAAATATTAATTTTTAAATTATTTATTTATTAAAATAACATAATTTTATTAATAATTTGTTAATAAATTTATTTAATTAAAAATAATTTTATCTTTAAGTTTATCTAATATGTAATTATTATTGGTAATAAAAATATAATTACATTAATATTAACAACAGAATTTTATTTTATTTCAAAGAAAAACAGAAAAAAATTGAAAATAAAAACTAAAAAATTACAATAAAAAATAAAAATAAAACCAAACAAACATAGTGGAATTCAATTTAATTAAATTCCAGTTAAATCAAACTTCAAAGTTCAAACTCAAGATCGTTTAGTTCGAATTATGTTCGTAAACGTAAGATCAAGTCCAATTTTAATAGGCTCGAAGGCTTTGATTAATTGGGTCATGAGTGGCCTTGTTCAACCCCAGATTCCTAGTCCGTACAGTGTTGCTTCTTCAAAGGCGGTACTCACTCTCCGTAACGTTGCTGAGTTCATAACCCTAAGGTTTGACCCTTTGATCATTTGCAAAGTTTTGTTTGTTTCAGTTATAGGGTTGCGTGTAATCGTTTTGAAATGGTGCGGCTTTGAAATCTCATCTTTTACCTGTTACATTGTGATATCTGGATCTTGTTTATAATATTTTGGTTTGTAATTTTGTGTTTGGGTTGGGCGTCGGATTTGGTGGGCTTCTTAAATTTCGGTGTTCGATTACAGGTTCACTGGATTTTGAGTAGAGGAACAAACCTTGTTAAATCCGTTGATTTGTTTTTGAGAATTTTCAAAGCCTTGATCT